>SJYC01126772.1:0-29386 GCA_006408675.1 Madoqua kirkii
TTTTCTTTGTGAAATTCAGCATTTCCCTCCAATTAAGGCAGCCATAAAATAAGATAAATTAGTTAGGAACTGCAAATGAAGAGCTCTAAGTCTAATGATGAAACTTTTGTGTATATATGTGTGTATGTATATATGGGTTTCCCTGGTGGCCCAATGGTAAAGAATCCCGCCTGCGATGCACGAGCTGCAGGAGACGCAGTTCAGTCCCTGAGTCAGGAAGATCCCTTGGAGGAAGGCATGGCAACCCACTCCAGTATTCTTGCTTGGAGAACGCCATGGACAGAGGAGCTTGGCAGGCTCAGTGCATAGAGTGAAAAAGAGGCAGACACGACTGAAGCAGCTTGGCACGCACGCACATATATATATATATGACCTGTCTAAACTCACAAGGGAAGAGAAAGTATTACCCTTCATAGGAGGCTCTAGTCTTAACTTGTCTCTTTGTCCTTTAAAAATAAAAACAGTGACATCATAAGAGGCTGCTGTGCTGTCTTTGGGCTTTCAAGCTCTGGAGTCATGATGTGTGCTCACAACTAAAGCGATGAAAACAAGTCTTTTTCCCCCAAGACACAGTAGCTTCAGTCCAAGCCACTCCAGACTTCCTTGCCAGTGACCTCCACACTGACCTTGACCTCTCCCAGGAAGAACTCTGTCTGTTTAGTTCTTTTAGCTCATTTTTATGTGAATTTCTGTTCACTAGAAGTGAACTGGATCACCCAATTAATTCAGAAAAACTTCATTCATGAATCGCTTAATTTCTAGTGTGCTGGCTCTTCATCGTTACAGCCTCTCATTTCCTCACAGTGGCCTCTTTGGGACCTTGTACACCTGGCCTACAAAACGAGTTTCCAGAAGCAGTGGCAGAACCAGAAGGCTGTCTTTGCAAGGGCCAGCTCGGCTCTCTTCGTTTGAAATCTGAAATTCCTATCTCGTTTTGATTCTTAAGCCTCTGTATCAAATTTCAGAAGAGAGACAATTCCCATTGGCTGTTTTATATATGATAATGTATGTTTCCATGTTACTCTATACATCCTACCCTCTCCTTCCTCCCTCCGTTCTGTATCCATAAGTCTTTTCTCTGTCTGTATGCATCTCCATCGCTGCCCTGCAAATAGGTTCAACAGTACTGTCTTTCTAGATTCTATTTATATGTGTTAGTATACAATATTTGTTTCTCTCTTTCTGACTTACTTCACTCTGTATAATAGGCTCTAGGTTCATCCACCTCATTAGGACTGACTGTGTGTTCCTTTTTATGGCTGAGTAATATTCCATTATACTTACGTACCACAGCTTCTTATCCGTTCACCTGTCGATAGACATCTAGGTTGCTTCCATGTCCTAGCTATTGTGAATAATGCTGCAGTGAACACTGGGGTAAAGCAGTTATCCTTCAATTAAAAATAATTTAGAAAATTTCAGAAGAGAGAACTCAATCCCAATCACTCTTCTCCCCAAACCGTGTCAAAGCTAGAGGTGTCGTTTGGTCCAGGGCTGGGACACAGTGCTATGCAACGGCCATCTGCGTGTCCTTGGACATGTTTCATGTACCGGCCGGTATGTGCCTGCATTTCTCAGTTTGCCATGGAATGTTACAGTGGCTAGTTATTCTCTTCATGTGCTGCTCATCCTGCTCCACAGAGCTGGAGTCTCCTCTGGTGGCTTCCCTTCTGGCTCTAGAGGCCCCCTGAGAGCAGAGCTGTTTTGAGCGTGTGTGCAGCCCTGTCTGTGCCTTGCACACAACAAGCATTCAGGTTCATCCGTAATGATGGTGGTCATGCTGGAGCTTCCAGTGTGGAGGGGTGGAGGCCCATTGGCGCCATTTGCCTATGGTGAGGACTGAGTTTAGTTGGCAGACAAAATGACGACCACCGATTCATTCTCAGAACCCTTGGAGCAGATACGATTAATACTGAGACAGGAAGATGAGGAAGGCAGCCCTGCCCTCACGCTTTGTGGTTTAATAGGGATAAAGGCCATGCAAATCCTGAGAATTCGTGGTGTGGGGAGTACATGCTATTTATTAGTGGTTGAGTGGGGAAGCAGCTCCAAATTGGACTGTCTGTATGAGCAAATGCTTTGGGTGCAGAGGGGTGTGTTTTACCCTCTGCAGCTCTGTCACTGGAAACGGTCCTATCCATGCTGTCAAACTAAGCCTTAAGTCAAATCTTGTAGGCTTTGAATCTTAACACTATCCCCCGCTGCTCTCAGTCAGTCAAACAGAATGCTTGATTCCTTTTCTCTCTAATATCAGTAGCACTAGAGTGTATTTAGATAAAGAGGCAGAACTGGCCTATGGCTTCTGGGTCACCAGGGCGGCCTTGTTGGTCAGAATATATGACTGACTTTCCATCTGGAAGTCAGCTTGAATGCTCCCTTTTTTTTTTTTCTCTCAGTACTCCCATTTTTGAGAGGGAAAAGAAATTGATAACTAGTTCCCTAGCTGCTCAAATATGTGGATTATAACTAGACACAGGGACTAGGGCACATGTCTGTTTCAGGGTTTCCCAGGAAAGCCCTAGAATCTGCAAAAATAATCTTCTGGAATTTGAAAACAATTCTGGTAAAAGTCCTTTATTGTGATGTTGATGATTGCAATCTAATGTAGAAGAAATCAGCTTGCTTTGACAGGGAAGACACTCACATGCAGAAATGTCATTGGTAGTTTTACTCCAGAGTTTTAGCCCAAGTAGAATCACATGTGACTGTTAACAGCCTGATGCTAATAAGGATTTAGGGGTGAGTCATCATCTCTGTGACTGCCCCTTCTCCCGTTATGCCTGCTCCAGTCTCCTGAATCAGCTTCTCTGATTTCTTTATGGTGCCTCAGCCCTGCCTGTCACACAGGACAAAGGTCTTTGAACATCGAGTGACCCTTGTAGACTCTGTACCATGAGCATGGGATCACAAGGGCCCCCCTTTTTATGAGTTCTGTGCGGTAGAGCTGCTGGCTAGAATTCCTTCCTTTTGCCCTCCTCTCCAGGAGACAAGGTTTAGCCTGACTCTGCACAGCAGGCAATCATGTGCTGTTAACAGCCTGATGCTAATAAGGATTTAGGGGTGAGTCATCATCTCTGTGACTGCCCCTTCTCCCGTTATGCCTGCTCCAGTCTCCTGAATCAGCTTCTCTGATTTCTTTATGGTGCCTCAGCCCTGCCTGTCACACAGGACAAAGGTCTTTGAACATCGAGTGACCCTTGTAGACTCTGTACCATGAGCATGGGATCACAAGGGCCCCCCTTTTTATGAGTTCTGTGCGGTAGAGCTGCTGGCTAGAATTCCTTCCTTTTGCCCTCCTCTCCAGGAGACAAGGTTTAGCCTGACTCTGCACAGCAGGCAAATAGGGCCCTTGGAAATTAGTCTCATTATTGAGATCAACTGTGAAGAGGGCCTGCATGTAAAGGAAAGACTCTGAAGCTAGGAAATGTGTTCAATCTTTGATAATAAGGAATATGAAGAGCAGAACAAATCGTGTGAACAACTAGCATTTTCTCTGCTTTTCCTTACTTATCCTCTCCTTAAAATTGCAAGTGGGTCATGTCTTTGTGACCCCAAATTTGAAATAAATACAAATCCAGAGTGAAAGGGTATTCAGTTTTCCTGGGAAGAGAAACTCCATGTGTGTGTGTGCGTGTGCGTGTATGTGTCCATACGGTGTAAAGTCAAGTCCTGTGTCACTATGTGTGTGTGTGTGGCCATTTCAAAATTTTGAAAATTCCCTTGTATGGTGTAAAGTCAAGTCCTGTGTCACTGTGTGCTTGCTGAGCATCCCCTCCCTACATCGTAAACCAGACCCTGGCAGCAACACTGCTCACTCATCATCCCACAGGAAACACAACTCGAAATTCAAAAATGCAGAAATTCCTTCACCTGTATCCTCAACAAAAGGATGTGGTGGGCAGTGAATCTAGGGTTTCACTTAGAAAACCAGCGACATTTTAAGAAAAATTAAAGTCATGTGCTCTGTTCTCTAGCCTAGTCCTGAAACATCATCTCCAATAGAAAAACATTTTATATAGGTACATTTTATTCTTTTTTATGACTTAATTACAGTTTACACAAAGTTGATCATATGCACAAGAACACTACATAAAATGAACTTAGAATGTGAGGGGAGATTTTTTCGTCCACTTTAAACTACAAATGCCTGAAGATGTAATACCACTCCCTCTGTGAGTTAGATTAAATATAGGAGCCTCTTTCTTCAGGAGGGAGCCAGCAAGCTATTTAATAGGAGTGAAGATGAGAAGTCCTGGATTTCACGCCATGCACCCCCTGCCAGTTTTAGCCTGGTCAGCCCACAGAGGGACGGGACTGTGAGGGAACTGTGACACTGAGTGCTTTGACAGAGGTCGTCTTTGTGCAAAAGGCCAGTCAAAACCTGAATAACGGTGTTTGCAACAAAAAGCTCACCCTCTTCACTTTCTCCAGAGTGGTGCATTTTCAGATTTCCCTGGCAGTCCAATGGTTGGAAATCTGCTTGCCAATGCAGAGGACATGGGTTTGACCCCTGATCCGGGAAGATTCCACATGCCAAGGAGCAGCAGAGCCAGGGCACCACAGCTGCTAAGCCTGGGTTCAGGAGGCTGTGCTCCGCCAGAGACACCTCCGCACAGCAGTGAGGAGCACCCCCGCTGCCCTATCTGGAGAAAGCCTGCAGAGCAATGAAGCCCACCACAGTCAAAAATGCATAAGTAGTTTTTAACGTGGTCCATTTTCATTATGTTTATAAATCTGGCTTGAGAAATATTAAGATGGTAATTGCTGTTGGCTAGTTTTGTTGTTTGCTATCATACCCAGAGTATTTACCTTCTTATTATGGAGTTAGCCAAAAAGTTCATTTGGGTTTTTCCACAAGATCTAACAGAAAAACCCAATGAACTAACTTTTTGGCCGACCTAGTAAAATGGCAGCTTAGTGCAAAGGGATTGTTCATAAACTAAATACAAACTCAGTTTCCCAGGGGAGCAAAAAAAAGCTTTCCAAATTGCTAAGTCATCAACATGGCTTTTCTCTCACCTTCATACACTCTACAAAGCCCTGTATGGGATATACACAACACACACACCGCGCATCCCGACACTGTTGGTTCGCTGGGTTTCTGTTTGGGGACTGCACATACCATGTGTGTTATGGTTTCAAATTACTGTTTGCTCTTCTAACTTCTTGGAAGGTAAACAACTTGGAAACAGAACCGGTAGCCAAAGAAATTGGCATCTGACACCCTCTTTACCTTAATTCCCCTTACAGAGACGCACACTTGTGTTTTGATGATGGGTAGTGGAAAGCAGTGATATACTTTCATGTTTTATTTTAAAGCTATTTTTCCCTCATAGTTTGAACGTTATAACAGTTAGACATACATCTGTAATTAAAATCAACCAGTTTTCTAAGCACTGTACCAAATGTAAACTAAAAAAAAAGTCTAGCTGAAGGTTTTCTGGGTGAAAACTCAGTGATACCTGCAGCTTTTCTCTCACCTAAGTCTCCTTTTTCTTCCCTGTCTCCAAACACACACATGCGTCTTAAAAAAGAGAAGGTGGACACTTTGCTCCAAGGAAACGTGGACAGGCAGGGACAAAGAGCGTCTGACTACACCAGTCGTGTGTTGGATAAGGACTCTCCGTAACCTCTCCCATCCCCAAACAGACGAGGCACTGCTGTTGACAAAGTTCCTGCATTTACCTCTGGCAAAGGAAAAGCCGTTAATGTTGCCATGGATATCAATACCACGTGTGGAAACATTTTCTATTTACAACTATCAGAAATTACTACTTAGCATCCAGAAACAAAGTTTCTCCCTCTTAAGGATCAAAGCCTAGCCATTATTTCCAATGTTTATAAAAGGCAACTTGCTATTCAAATTTCTTAGCCTACAAAAATAAAGCCTCATTTTGTCAGTTCCAAGTTGTTTGGAAAATTATAATAATACAGTGTCTGCAGTTTGCCAATAAGGTATTGGATCCACATCTGCATTCATACTGATGTTATAAATTCTGCTCATTTTGCTCATTTTACACTTTTGTTCTCTGAAGGAAACAAGGTCTAGGAATTTCTCTTAGAAATAACTGTTGCTAGAAGGGCTGGTGAGACTGCCTTTGTCTGCAAGTCTGTTTAACTACAGCGTTGGTAAAGTTTGTTTCTTTTTGCAGTTTCCAATTGTTAAGAGCGAAGATACAGCCTATAATCTACTGAACAACTGATTTCATCAAATATATGTTTTAAGAAGAGCAAAGATGAAGTAAATCTCAGTCTATATTAGAGAGAAAGGGAGAGAGAGAGAAAGATTCAAAACTTAACTTGTGGCCTCACTACTTAAGCCAGAGGGGACTCGGTGTGTCACTGCGGTCCCCAGAGGACCACACTCCTTGAGCAGATAAGCCTGTCTCAGAACTGTGAGGTCTTCTTTAGATTGCATCCTGACATCTGCCTCATTTTGGTTTGAAAGTTTTCTTTCATGGCTTCCTAGGTGGCTCAGACAATAAAGAATCTGCCTGCAATGCAGGAGACCTGGGTTCGATCCCTGGGTCAGGAAGATCCCCTGGAGAAGGGAATGGCAACCTGCTCCAGTATTCTTGCCTGGAGAATCCCATGGACAGAGGAGCCTGTGGGCTGCTGTCCATGGGATCACACTGAGCCAGGCACAACTGAGCGACTCAGCACCCACACAACAAGAGATTCAAATCCGAAATGCTCCATGTAGGAGAAACTGAAAGCTGCTCAGGCTGAGGAGCTGAGGCTGTAAGAAATACAATGAACTGGGCAAAGGAAATGAAGCCCTCAGGGAAGGACAGCCTAGGGAGAGCTGCCAACAGAATCCTTCAGTAGGGCTTGCAGCTGGCACCTAGGAGGCCACTTTGAGCCCCTGCCACACTCCCAGGAGGCCCAGCTGGCCTGGAGAGGTGGGGGCTGGCCACGGCCCAGGAGCCCAGAAGTAGCAGCAGCAGCAGCCTCCTGGCCACAAACTCCAGGAACTGCGCTGACTTTGGGCAGCCTAGCTTCAGGAGTCTTTCCAGCCTCCCCGCAGAGTGGCTGGCACTTTGCTGGGAAACAAGATGAACTGCAGATCTTAACTCCTGAGCACAGTCTTAGGTGAGATGAAGGCATGGCCACAATGGATTTGCAGCCTCACATCCAACCCACTGGGACATTAGAGTGAGAACTGTGTTCTGCTCTATTCAAGGGCGTTTTGGCCACCTCATATGCACAACACAGAAAAGAAGAATGAAAATAAATATGTCTCTTTCAGGGTCAGCACACGGTGCTGCTCAAGGGAAATGGGAGGGAATCAAGGTGGCAGAGTACAAGGATGTGGAATTCACCTCCTCCTGCAAATACATCAAAAATGCATCTCTATACAAACAGTGAAATGGGGTGCTTCACACTGCAGGAGATGAAGGAAGGATGCTGCCGGAGTGTCAGATGGAAGATGGCCATCTCCTCCCTGCAGGCACCTATACAAACCTACAGAAGGTTTCAAACAGGTGGGTAATGGGATGAAATCAGGCTTTGAAAAACACTGACCTGACAGCAGAGTCAGGAGAAGAGAGGCAGAAAGATTGCTGAAGCAGTGGATGCAGGAGTCCAGGTTTCAATTGGCCAAGCTGCAAAATAGAAAAGGTAGGATTTCTAGGATGGTTGTGAGAATCAAGTGTGATGCCTGACACACAGCCAACAGCAAAGAAACATCTCCTCCTCCTCCCTGTCACTGGGGCTGGTATAGTGGCGGTGGATATAAAGTCCAGATGGAGTAGATACCACTTGGTAAAGAGCAACAAATGTGGCAAATACTTGGATTAAAAAATGTAAAAGAGAAAAAGAACCCAGAGGAAAACTGGGATTTTAAATTTTAAAAATCTGGTCTTGGGATTTCCCTGGAGGTCCCGTGGTTACTGACTTGGCCTTCCAACGCAGGGGACGCAGGTTCCATCCTTTGTTGGGGAACTAAGATCCCACATGCGTTGTGGCCAAAAAACCAAGACATAAAACGGAAGCAATATTGTAACTCATTCAATGAAGACTTTATAAAATGGTCCACAACAAAAAGTTTTTAAAGATATCAGGTCGTAAATAAGGGGTGCAGATGGAAGAGTACTGGTATTGAGAGACAGATGTGACTTTTGGACAAGGAACTTGGACTTGAGCCACTACAGGGAGAGTATGGATACAGAGGTGGAGTCAGAAGTGAACTCACCTCAGAGCTCACGTTCTCCTGCCTCTCAGTTTCCCCAGACACTCCCTAGGACACCTAGCTGGGTTGCGTTTGTAAGTCTTTACTGTTCTTCTTTTAAAAGCTCCCTGGGGAGTTGTATATCCAAGCATCAGGCCCTACATATTCTGGACCCCTGTGGGTTGAAGTCAGAAGGCAGTACCCATGGGACAAGGGGAAATAAAGAGCTAGAAGAACCCAGTTACTGTCCTCAGAGGACAAGAAGGGTCAGTAGAGGAGGCCAGAGAGACAGACAGAAGGCCTGCAGTCAGGATGCTGCAGGGACATCAAAGGGCTGAAGGACTGAGGATGGGTCACTGGACTTGACCCTGCAAAAAAAAAAGTGACTGATTTTAGAATGCACACTCAGTACATTGTGAGGAATGGGGCTTGCTGAGCAAGAAATGTCTGTAGATGCCTCATCCGGCAAGGTTAACATAAAAGAATAGGATGCCATTAGCGCTTCACTTTGCCATTCTCTAATTTAACTGTTGGGCTTCCCTGGTAGTTCAGATGGTAAAGGGTCTGCCTACAATGCAGGACACCGGGGTTCAGTCCCTGGGTCGGGCAGATCCCCTGGAGAAGGAAATGGCAACCCACTCCAGTGTTCTTGCCTGGGGATTCTCATGGATGGAGGAGCCTGGTGGGCTACAGTCCACGGGTTCACAAAGAGTCGGACACGACTGACCGACTTCACTTTAACTTTTGTCTCTGCCGTCAGTATTCCTTTGAGGCCACGTCTTCTGTAACAGACACTCTGCACCCCTTGAGATTTTCCGTGGTCTTCCTTGGATCTCCTTTTCTTGATGGTAGTGTAAGCCTGCTGAGCAGGATTTTGTTTGGGGTGGGGGTGGTTTGTTCTCCTTTTTACCCTAGTAGTTTCTATCCACACGGAGGCCAGGAATTCTGTCCTGGGAATTCAGGGGCAGTGGACCAGGGCACAAAGGCGGAAGTCCTCAGGCACTAGAAGCTGGATAAGCCCTGGTCTGTTATCTGCAAGCACTGAGCCAAAGGTAGCAATGACTTCATCCTCGCAGAGGGCACCTCCCCACCCCTGCAGCTGATTTCCCATCAGCCGCTTCGCTCGGGATGGGTTTTCTTTGATTACTCCTTTCTCACTGCCTGGCGACACAAGTCACTTTGAAAAAAGATGCGATTAAACCGTTCCTGGGTTTCCTCCTGTGAGGGCCCTTCCCCAGACAGCTCTGTTTATCCAATCAGTCCTGGGTGGACTTTTTCTTTTGTATATAACTGAAAGGTTTCTCTTACCACTATCGTTGAGGAGATTAAAAAAACAAAAAAAAACAAAAAAAAAAGTAACAAACTTACCGGATGGCAGGGGCCAGGGAGAAGCTGATTTGGGAAGCTACGGCCCGGCTGGGACTCGGCCCCGCAGGCTGGGACAGTTCACCCCGGTACTGACTCCTGCTCCCGGTAGAAACGAGTGTGTTAGGCAGAGGGTGGCCTGGCACGCGTTTGTGTGTGCGCGCGGGGTTTGAGCGTGCATGAATGTGCTAATATGCGTGTGCGCGCGCGTGTGCACAGGCAATGGTGTTGGGAAGGCTGTCGCAAGCTGCTTTGTGGAACCACTTGCGGGTTCAGAACCAGCTTGGCGCCTCCCTTTGCTGGTTCCAGGATGACACCTGGTTCTTCTGCACAGTCCGTACTTCCCTGTCCCCTGCTGCCCCTCGACTTTCCTCGGTGGCCGCTCTGCGCCAGCCTTCGGATGCTGGCAACCACGCCCCCGGGGTCCCGCGCAGGTGAACGCGGCAGCACCGGCGTGGGCGCTCAGGGAGGGAGGGCGGAAGGGCCGAGCAGGAAGGGGCGTGCTGCCCTTTGCGGCTGGCGCTGGAGCAGCCTGGTCTGCAGCATTGTTACCTGAGGCAGCGGCCGCGCCCCGCCCCGCACCGCCCTGCCCCCTCGCGGTCCCGAGCTGACGCGGCTGCTGCAGCCGGGAGGAGGCGGCGGCGCCGGGAGGCTGCGGACGGCTGAGAGAGGAGCGCGCGCTGGGAGCACCGGCCGCGGGTAAGTGAGCCGTACGGCCCGGGCGGAGCTATAGCTGCTCGGGAGTACGTGGGGATGGAGAATCCTCCACTCTGGAGGAGCGGATCAGCCCGGACCCGGTGCTGGGGCGCCGAGTCTCAGCTATCTTCGAGCTTCACCGGGAAGGCTGGGGAGGTTTGAGCTCCCCCGACCTTGTGGCTGCAGTCGCCAGGCAGCAGAAGACTTGAGGGGAAGACGCTCTGGTCTGGACGCGCGTACGTAGAACCAGAAGGTCGCCGGCCGCCTCCGGGTTAAACCTCGGCTGGCTGATTGAGCTTTAGCTGCGAGGACTCGGGTAAATTGCGCTCCCACTGGATCCCCGCCCATCCAAGAGCGCGCAGCGAGGGGCGCCGCGCCGGGTCCCTGACCAGCTGGGAGCCACGACTCGCCCCTCCTGCCAGTGGGCGCGGGGCTGGCCAGAACGGCGTCCGGGTGATGCGGGCCGACGACAAGGCGGCACTCGCACTGGCACGTCCGCTCGGCCCGTGCGAAGTTCAGGTTGGAAGTTGAACCCTGAGCTCGTTGAAGTTGATGAAGGAAGGGGTGGGCTGGCGGGTCACCTCCAGCCGCCGCGGTGCCCCAGCTCGGGGACCCGGGGCTGCCAGTTTAATCCCCTGACCAAACGCCAGGCGTCTCCCGTCTGTTCTCCTCGCCGGCTCTGCCCCGCTCCCTTTGGCCGTTCCGCACTGCGGCCGCGAGGCTCTCTCTCCCGCGCCTGGGACTCGGACCCCGCACCTGGGAAAGCGTCTCCGCGGGGATTTGAGGAGCGGGCGGAACCCGCAAACCGGGAGCCCCTCCTTTAGCGTCAAGCCCAGTGACACCTCCCCTAGTGAGCGAGCCCCCCACTCCGCTTGGGGGAACCAGGCACGGCGGGGGCCCGGAGGCGCGGGGCGGAGTCGCCGACCCCAGCGGGGCCAGGGAGGGGCGCGTCGGTGCGGCGGCTGCTCCGGGACCTTCTGCCGGAGGACTCTCGCCCGGCGCTCCCGGGAGGCGCAGGGTCCGGCCGGGCCCCGGCGTCCGCCCGGCGGGCCCGCGTGTCCCAGCGTCGAGGGCGGCCGGGCCTCCCCGGCGCGCGCCCCGGGCCCGCCGCGGAGCCTGCGCGGCGCGTGTGGGCGTCTATCTGGGCCGCGCACCGGCGCCCTCTTCCTCACCCTCCCGCCGCCGCCCAGATAAGGCCGCGCAGGCGCCGGCGGCCCAACCGGCACTGGCCAAACGGGGCTCCCCGGGGACTCCGGCGGAGGCAGCGCCCTCGAGCCTTTCGTGCGGCCCGGCCGGTGGCGCTTCGGTGAGTGGCTGAGGCGGGACACGAGCCGGGGGTTGGGGATGGAAGGACGCGGTGGACCGCTCGCCAGTGCAGAGACCTAGGGAACTGCTGGGCCTTCCGAAAGAAATCGGGTCCCGGTGTCCCCGACGCCGACTCCTCGGGAGTCCGTTTTCAAACAGCTGTTTGCATAGAAACTGCCCCAGGGGTTTGACTGTCTGTGGCTCCCTCTCTCCTGACCCACGGTTGTCTTCCTGGAATGAATCGCGAGCGCTTTTTCCTCTTTAGAGCATCCTTTGGCGCCTGTGTGCTTTTTTTTTTCCCTCCCTCTTGGTTTGGGGACATTGAGAGAAGCTGAAAATGTACATTCAAAACACAGGCGTTTCCCCCTCTGCTCCCAGGGTGTTGCGCTCAGGGGTGTCTGTGGATTGTTGTGCGACAGCGGATTAACTGCGGCGACTGAAAGCATCTTGGGTTTTTCACTGCTGGTCAAAGTGCCAAGGTGAAGAACTGGCTGAGTGTTGTCAGCTCTGGTTCCACTGTGTGGTTGGCGTTTTGTGTTCAATAAGCAAGAAAGGTTTTGAATGATAGGTGATGGGGGGAGGCATTTTCCCAATAAGTTGGTGGGAGCAAACATTCCCCCCCCAAATAAAACAGAGCTGTGGGTTCCTCTGCCTCTTCTCTCCACACCCGGCTCGCTCTGCCCCCGTTTGTCATCAGAAGGGTGTGGGACAGCCTTTCCTGCTCCCACCTCATCTGTGACACAAGTCAGGGATCAAAGGGAGAGGTTTTTCTGGTAGGTTTTCCCTGGCGTTTACTTTTGCTTCTTGTTGACCTAGCGGGTGAGTGATCAGCTGAGCAACAGGGCCCTACTAACCCTCTTTCAGGAAAACTCTGAGCCCCGAAGGAGCTTTGAGGAACACGTTTTCCTCCTAAATACACTGTGAAATGAAATACACTTATTCTTTTCTTCCCTGCCACCCACTCCCTTCAAGAGCTTCAACACTGTTTCTACCCCAAGCGCAAAGGCAAGAATTGGGCTTCTTTGAAGACCCTTATAAACATTCTCATTGTAAGACTTTTTGCATACTGATCAGCTCAAACGTCCCCTTATTGGGGACGTCTCCCATAGTTGGGAGATGCTCAGCTGAGCTACAACCTCCCCAGGAGGGACCTCCACTCGGATTTACCCCCAGTGGGTCCTGATTAGCAGTCAGGGGACTTGAAGAGAAGTTCTCATGTAAAGAGACTGACTCAGAGCTGGGCATTCATCAACCGTAGCAGCTGTCCCCCCTGCTGCTGAGGTCCCCAACCTGTAGGTGAGATGTTAAATACAAGCCTGTCTGTCTTTGCCCTGGGGGAGATTGATGAGACACTTGACATTTTCCAGATAGAGCCCAAAGCTCATTCCATTGTCCTGAAGGCAGCTGCCCACTGTGTGAAGCAGTCTGCTTCCGGGCGGCTGCGTCACCTGTGTTCTCGCGGGCTTGGAGAGTACACCTTCACATCTGTACTGCGGACAAGCTTTAATCTGGCATTTTGTGTGTCCTCTGTTTTAGTGTCTCATGGGACTGTGGAAAGGGTTAGAATGTCTGTCTGCACTTTCTTTTTCCTGCCATCTCTTTGACATTGGAAATCCTGGCCCAAGGGGGAAGCTCTGTCAAAGCCCCATTGAGGCTCCCAGCAAAAGCATTAGCATCTTAGCTAATCATTGCTGGAGAACTCATTCATTAGAAGCTGTTGGGGGCCTAGGATCCTTGTATGTTACCCTGGGAAAAAATTAGCCAGACAACATACCAGGCACAGTGTTGTAAATTTTCTTTTGTTCCTTTAACTGTCTAAAATAGCATTCTTTCTCAAGACAGAATAGTGGTTAGAATCCTGCCCATGCAAAACCAACTTGTGTCACTTTTTACTTTGACAAGCTTTAAGCTTGTACTTCCTCTGCAGAAAAGGCTATACTCAAAAGAACCTATATGCTTAGGGGCTTCGGTATTAGGAGACAGTGTTGTTGCATGACCTTTGAGGGCACAGTTTTCTCTCTCTTTATTAGTATCTTCACATTTGCTATGGGAGGCTTAATGGCACAGCTGTGCATATACTAACACAGCACCAAATGAGTTACTTCTTTCTAGGATGGGGACGTTCTTAGCTCATCACCATTCTTAACAGGGATAATCTATAAACAAGTCAGCATATCTAGAATTGGAGGTGAATTGGAGGATTAGCAATTCTTCTATATATGAGATATTTCATGTACAGAAGTATTTTAAAATATGTAAGGATAAACTGCCAAGATTACCTGTACAGTCTTGAGAGAAGAAGAGTTCAAATATAACTATAAACTGTAATTGACAATGAGTCATTTGCTTTAGGGGTGCCAACTATGAAAACAGCCTAGTTACGCCCCTAATGATAATTATGAAAATTCCTTTTAAAAGCTGGTTGCATCTCTAGTGAGTTGTAAGTTGGCTTGGATAAATATTTTCAGTTTTACTTTCTAAAAAATTATCCCATGATGACACTTCACACAACAATGTGAATGCACTTAATGCCACTGATATGCACTTAAAAATTTTAAATGCTAAAAAAAAATTTATCCAATTATCCTATTTTCTACCCATATATAATTTTTAGAACTTAAATATTTAAATGTTTCATAAAAACATTTGTTCTCATAATGTGTAGAAATGTAATATACAATCACTGAGTATTGAAAAGGGACAAAGGGCACAAAACCTAGTAACTTAGAAAGCAGAGACTGGAAATACTAAAGGTATATTTCTAGTAGCCAAGGGCAACTTAGCATTTTACTTATAAACCCAATACGTATTTTAAAGCAAATGCAGTACTTGTGAAAATAAAGAGAAATCGTATATGCATCTGATACCAGTTGTTAGTAATAGCTAACCATGTACCAGGCGTCTTGGTAAGGGTGTACATGTATGAGCTCATTTATCTCATACAAACCAATGGAATGGTGTATGCTTACAGTGTGGAGTACAGAGGAGGATGCTGAAAGGTAAGTTAAATAATCTACTTCAGTCCAGGTTGCATCCCAAAGAAGTAGCAGACCTGGGATCTGAGCAAGAGACTCTGTTTGTGGAGTCTTCTCTCTTCCTCCCAAGGCAGGCCTGCCATTTGTGTATGACTCTGTGTGAACGTTTAATAACATTTACTCCTATAGAATTCTGCTGTGTTTGAGGAAGATGTGTAAGTGAATGCTGTAGAAGGATGATTCCTCTCAGAAGTCCAGGCTAAAACGCCCCTCCATGTGAGCCTTTGTCACCTGGACAGAACAGCCCCCTTTTCAGATGCCTACATACTTGGGTACACACCCCACAGCCTGCACAGGGCCCTGTGTTCTCTATCTCCACGCACCTGTCCTCATAGCTGAGGAAACATAGTTGTTTTGACCCCTGTTTTCACACCAGATTCTGAAATAGCTTCACACCAAAAACAAACATTTAAAGGTCAATAAAAACACAAGCCACTGAGATAAGCCCGTGACTGAGTGGATGAGGGGCAGACATGTGACAGGCGTGGTTCGGGCACCTCCCCTCTTGTGCTGGTGTCTGCTCTGCTAATAGTCTCAGATGGAGCAGGAGAGGCAGAGAAGCGCTCTGACGGTGCACAGAGTGTCTTAACACGGGCCCGAAACAGCTGCTGCGGGAGCAAGGGTGGAGGTCAATCCCAGCCTCCTAAATTTGCAGATGAGAGAGCCCAAGTCTAGTGAGGGGAAGTGGCCTTCTAAAATTGTAAGCAAGAAAGCTGGATTTGGAGCTGGAACCTTTCATTTTCATGCCTGGCATTCTTTCCTCTGTGGAGAAGCAGCATCACTAAGTGGAAGATGGTGGCCTTGATTCTGGCAGAAGGTTTGGCCATTAGTTTATCATATGTGCAAGGTGACGGATGCCCTTTGACGTGCTGCCCCAGGGACATGTCCCTCCTGGAGAAGGGCAGAGTCACTAAGGCTGCAGCCATTTGGGTAATTTCCCCAGGGATGGGAGATCCCAAGGAAACGAGCCAGTCAGTGGACAAGTAGCTTATTCAGAAAGTGAGCTGAACCTATCGCGGGCGGGCTCTCGGTAAGTATGCGTTTTACTGGTGAATGGAAGGTTTCCAGGTGGGGTTTACCATTGCTGCTTTGGCAGCATTTCCAGGTAGTAAAATTTGGTTCACGTTTAGAAAGCTATCAGTCCCTTTCCGCGCTCCTCTGGACGTGCGGCCCCTCATTGATTTTAACATCCCGCTACTCTGGAGGACTGGCAGTGGCCTGGGAAGGGGGTCGCCATGTAGCAGTGTTCTCCTGAACGGAACTGAAAGTTGCCTTACCTTTGCAGGTGTGGAAGAGGACACACCACCCCTCTGCCTTTTCTCTGGCGGCCTATTAGCAGATGGAAAAGCATGGCACAAGTTTGATGGCTGTGTCTGCTTCCGCAAGGGCAAGAAACTGCGTCCTGCGAAGGCGACGGTGCTATGCATGTTATGAACTGTGTCTCCTTGGTCAGCGATAAAGGCAATGGGAACACCGCCATGGCAGCCGGCTTCACGACTGCGCAGGCACCGCCCCCGCCGCCTCCCCCGCCGCCGCCGCTCTGTCCCTACTCGGGGGAGGGGCTGCTGCCGGGAGGACCTCCGGGGCCCCCGCCTCCTCCGGGACTACCCCCAAACTCTCACCTGAACGGCTACAGCCAGCTGGGTAAGAAAAAGCGGATGAGAAGCTTTTATTGGAAAACCATTCCAGAAGAGCAAGTTCGGGGCAAAACCAACATCTGGACCTTGGCAGCCAGCCAGCAGCATCACTACCAGATCGACAGCAAGACCGTGGAAGAGCTGTTTGGGCAGCAGGAAGATGCCACCGCGTCGCCCCCTTCCAGGAGGGGAGGGCCTTTACATTCGTCCTCCAGGGAGGCCAGGGAAGAGGTAAGAGTGACCCGCGCGGGGCGCGTCTCCTCGTGCTGCGTGCTTTTGTGTTTGGGTTGTGCCTCCGTTCCCAGACCTGCTAGAGTCAGTGAGAAATGAGATAACCCGAGTGAACACGCTCTGAACATGAAAGGAGGGCCCTATGTGATGAGCGAAGCAGCAAGAGAGCGTAAGAGGCCTGCGAGCCGCATCCTCCCAGACGTCCCGGAGGACCATGACCTCATGCGGAGAACACGCGGTCTGGGGCCCCGCCGGCCTCCCAGCCCAGCCCTGCCTCCAGCACATCTGCGTGTCCCACGCCCCTCCCTGCACCCCGGGTGGAAGAGCTCCGCGGAAACAAAACCCGGAGCTTCTGAACTCAGTTACTTGACGTTAACTGGAGCTCTCAGAGACAAAATGCCTTTTATTAAATAGCATCATTAAGTAATGTACATCCTTAGACACTTATCCTTGTTTTTCCCTCCAGTTTTCTTTCCACAAGTGTTTGAGGTGGTCTTTGTGCCTCTGACCTCCTAGCTGAATTTTGGCCGTTGTGCAACAGAGATTTCTGACAGCCAAAGCATAACGCTATTTTCAGGTAGACTTTCTACAAGGCGTGTTTCCAGTGAACACGGACTGTGTTAATTTGAGAAAAATATAAAGCTAGCAAGTTCTGAAAAGCTGAGTGAAAGCATGGCCCCAGAGAGACAGGTCACCACGTCTTATAGAAACTGAGGCAAAACGACCTTTGTAAGTATTCTCTGTTTAGAAACATGAAGGTAAATTAAGACAACTCTACTTGCTAGAAGAAGTAATTAGGAAACCAAGAGAGAGAAGAATATTGACACCCCCCAAAATAAGGGCAATAGAAATGCATTATTTTTTAATCTGTTGGAAAGGAGCAAGGAAAAGAGGTTAGAGATAGAGCTGACTAGATAGGAAAGTGGGCAGGGCTCTGGAATGAAGAAGTAGCTCTCCACATTACTGAATTCTTTAGCTGGCAGTATTGACCTCTTTTCTCTGTCTGGGGGCCCTTGAAACTAGGAAACCAAGAGAGAGAAGAATATTGACACCCCCCAAAATAAGGGCAATAGAAATGCATTATTTTTTAATCTGTTGGAAAGGAGCAAGGAAAAGAGGTTAGAGATAGAGCTGACTAGATAGGAAAGTGGGCAGGGCTCTGGAATGAAGAAGTAGCTCTCCACATTACTGAATTCTTTAGCTGGCAGTATTGACCTCTTTTCTCTGTCTGGGGGCCCTTTAAACTGGCTGTATGGTCCCCTGTTGAAACAGTCAAGTTTTTATGAAATGCAGAGAATCCTAGGAGTGGAATTAGGCGTGAGCTGAGATGCATGTGAGAGGAGGTCTCCAGGACATGCTCAGCGTCCTGGCTTTCCCTGCTCTCTGCTTTGCGCAAAGACCTTTGATTTCTGAGCGCATCGCTTCAGTAGCAGAAGGAGCAGGAGGTCGTTTCTTCAGCGCCCTGGCCTGTGACCTCACTTCCAGCAGAGGCACCTGCTGGACAGTAGGTCATCCTCACCATTGTTCCCCGGCTCTGCTTGCTGGCCTTCCAGCACTTTGAAGGAAAGAGTGGATGGGGGCCCAGAGTCAGAGCATGTGTCTCAGGAAAGCCCATCACAGACAGAAGGA
Source organism: Madoqua kirkii (assembly GCA_006408675.1). Lineage (NCBI taxonomy): Eukaryota > Metazoa > Chordata > Mammalia > Artiodactyla > Bovidae > Madoqua > Madoqua kirkii. The sequence continues at coordinate 18,069 of SJYC01126772.1, forward strand.
GGTCTGGGCAGTCGGGCCCTCTGGGAGGCCACCGGCCAGGTGTTCAAGAGGCTGTACGGAGCTTGCTGCTGGATGTTTGTGATTTCAAGAGGGATTAAGACCCACTGATGGAAGGAACAGGAGGGGCTTGTAACATCTTTTCCCAACTAAGGCAGAAGCAGAAATGTCTATTTCTCAGGCCAGATCTAAAATTCCAGTAAGAGTCTTTCTCGTCACCGCCCTTTACTCTAGGTACATCTTTTCTTTTCCTTTAACTTAAAAAAAAAACACAAAACCTGAAAGTGAATAGTTATATTTTAAATTGTGGTGATATGTACATAGCATAACATTCACTCTCTTAAAGTTTTTTAAAACTATTTATTGATTTGGCTGTGCCAGGTCTTAGTTGCAGCATGCGGGATCTGCTTTCCTGACCAAAGATTGAACCTGGGCCCCCTGCATTGGAAGCACAGAGTCTTAGCCATTGGACCATGAGGGAAGCCTCTCTGAACAGTTTTTAAGTGTATCGTTTAGTAGCATGGAAACATTCACATTGTTGAATGGCCACCTTCACCATCCATCCACAGAAGTCCTTGCATCTTGCAAAATGAATACTGTTCCCCCGTCCTCTCCCCCTGGCCCTGGCAGCCACCCTTCCTCTTCTGTCTCTATGAGTCTAACCACCCTAGGTACCTCGCACAGTATTTGTCTTTTTGTGACCGGACTGTCTCACTTAGCACAGTGTTTTCAGGGTTCATCCATGTTGTTACATGTGCCAGAACTTTCAGGCTAATATTCCTTTGCCATGTATATATCACAGGGTTTCCCAGGTGGCTCAGTGGTAAAAGACTCCGCCTGCAGAGGCAAGAGTTGTAGGAGACTCAGTTTTGATCTCTGGTTCAAGAAGATCCCCTGGAGGAGGAAATGGCAACCCACTCCAGTACTCTTGCCTGGAGAATCCCATGGATGGAGGAGCCTGGTGGGCTGCAGTCCCTAGGGTCGCAAAGAGTCGGACATGACTGAGTGACTGAGCGACTGAGCGTGCAGGCGTATATTTATCACATTTTGTTTATCTAGTCATCCTTGATGGACACTTGGGTCACTCCCACCTTTTGGTTTTTGTGACTAATGCTGCATGAATGGTGGGTGTGCAGATATCTTTTAACATATGTAGGTCCTAATCTGAGAGACAGCTGTCTAGAAAGAAAAATGAAATCACCATGACTGTATTATAAGATGATCTAGCTCTTCAGTACTCAGGATAAGTAGTGAAGGTAGATGGATTTAAGGGTAGATTAGATAATCTAATCACAGGGGGTCCAGAATTCATTTCCATTTCTCATGCTATCTCCAACATGGCTCAGAGTAAGAAATATCACATATACTACATATACTTCTTTTTTTTTTTGGCAAAAGAATACAGTACATGCTATTTTATTCCCTCGTTAGATTTTCTTCGAGAAGTTACAGCCCAGCAGAATGGTAGTCTAACGCAGACCAGTGATACATCTTCCAATTCCCTCAGTAGTAAGTGAGAGTCCAGGGTTGAAGCTGTGCAAGCTGAAGCATGCACAGGGAGCCTGTACAGCCAAGGAGGTCCGTGCTGAGCCTGGAAGTGGGGCTTTCCAGTCTGCTGCCACACAGCTCATAGTTCTGGAGACTCAGACATAACACGAATCCGATTGTGTCCCCTTGAAATGTAATAACCTCCTACAGAAATGACCTGCCATTATGCGGTTGGCTGGTCAACTTAGAAAGCTTATAAAGCATTACAAATAAGTTACATTATACTCTGAAGGAAGAAGTTACTGGGAGACAGGGAAGAACTGGATTTGAGAATAGCTACATTTAGGAAGAGCAACATCTAAAATAGTAAATTAGAACATTTAGTAAGGGGGAAAAGGTTATGAAATACTGTCTGTGTATCTGTGTTAGCTAAAAATTAACTTGAAGAGGCTACAGATGCTACGATAATAAATCATAGTAAAGTAACTAGAAATAACTAACCATGTTATTGGGGTAGTAATAACGAAATTCAACTCAACCTCCATCTTTTTTCCTGAGTTTAGTGGTCTCAGGTCTGAGGAGCCCTTGCCCATCTGTTAGCGTTGCTCTTCAGCCCCCCAGAGCTGGTTAACTAGGACTGCATTTGTCTCCTACAGAATCTGAAATGCTCTGAAGAGGAAGACAGTCCTAGCCATCTGGTCTCCTCCAAAGAAAGTAAACTGAACTGCCAGAAGTGAGCCAAAGGAGCAAAGGGACTGTTTTATAAGACATCAGTATGCTGGGTCAAAAATAGGTGTTCACAGAGAAAACTGTGAGATGAATGGGGTCAGAGGACATAATGTGGAACCTGGTGACTAGTTGATAACACTGTATTTGCTAAGAGAGTAGAACTTCACTCTACACACACACAAAAGAGAAATATGTTAGGTGATGGATGTTATTTAACTAGATAAAGGGAATGTATATCAGCATACAATGTGTATATATATCAGATCACCATGTATTCCTTAAATTTCTTACAACTTTATTTCTCAATTCCGTGTCCATGAAACTGAAATTTGAAAAAAATATAAACGTTGAAACACTTGAGGTCATTCACTGTGATATCTGTAGTAATATTACAATTACTGTTCATTACTCATACCACATAAGAAAGAATTAAAATTGCTTATTAGAAAAAGGGAGGATGGGAAAGAGAGAGGGAGGAAGGAAGATGGGCTTTTCTAAATTTGTGAAAAGTAATGTTATTTTCCCACATAGTAATTCAGGTATCAGTCATTCTTTGTCAGCTTCTGTTCTAGTCCCAGAATGTTCTGAAGTCTGAGATGAGTAAGAGGTGGCCTCCAGCGGTGGGGAGGGGAGGTTAGTGTGTAACGGGGACAGAGCCTCAGTTTGCAAGATGAAGGGTTCTGGAGATGTTTACACGATAGTGTGAGTGTACCTATTACCGCTGAACTGTACACTTAAAAAATGGTTACCTGTTATGATAAAATAGTAACTGTTATGTGTATTTTGGAGCTTCCTGGGTGGCTCAACTGGTAAAGAATCCTCCTGCCATGCAGGAGACCTGGGTTCAATCCCTGGTCGGGGAAGATCCCCTGAAGGAGGGAATGGCAACCCACTCCAGTGTCCTTGCCTAGAGAATCCCATGGACAGAGGAGCCTGGTGGGCTGCAGTCCATGGGGTCACAGAGTCAGATGCGACTGAGCAACTCAGCACAGCACAGCACATGTGTATTTCACCACAATTTAAAAGGGAAGCTTCTTCTTCCTGAAATGGATGTGAGAGGCAGGGCTTGGAGCAGGTGGATGCGAGTGTAAGGACGGTAGGAAAAAGGCAAAGCGCTTAGCTGGAGGTCTCACCAGCTTTCCTGAGCAGAGACAGCGCTGCTGTCTCAGGGCTGCTTAGGGGCCTGAGCCCTGGCCTGGTGGCCTGCGGGGAAGCTGTTCCTAGAGCTGCTGGGCTCCTGCCCTTGCATCTCGGCTCCCCTGTGCACTGGGGGTAGTGATCTCGCAGGCAGGCCCCTCCTGGGAACGTCAGGAGCTCTGTGCACGCCGAGGGCACGGGCGTGGCAGGCTGTGGTGTCCCAAGGAGGAGTCGATAGGATTGACTGAACTGGTGGGGAGGGAGGGGCCGGGTCAGTCACCCTGTTCTTGGGCCGCTGGAGTGCACTCCTGGGGGTGACTCAGAGCACCAGCACCTCCTGCCCCACACTGCCGGGTATCTGAACCTCCGGCCAGCCTTTGGGGAAGTGAGATAAGCTAATTTACACGTGTCCTGATAACCCTCTTCAAAGGACTGTGTGATAAACACCGCTTTGGGAGGCTCGCAGGTGGTGCCCTTTGAGAGGAGGCTGCCCACACTGGGCACAGCTGAGGAGGCCTGGGGGGAAGGGCGCCGTCCCCACAGGGTTCTCAGCCACCTCACTTTCCTGTGCTTTGCAGGAGGCTCTGGGTGCCAGTTTCCCTTTAAGATGCTCGGTGCTGGCCAACCCAGGCGTTCCCCGAGGAGCCCCTCTAATGACGGACCAGGTTCTGAAGCTTCACCTCAGGCTGTGGAGACCGCTGCTGCCCCAGGCGTGGCCCCCGCGCCATGCGCCCCCCCTCCCCTTCGCCCCAGCTCAGAGCTCTGCTCCCGAAACCTGGGTGCTGTTGTCTGTCCCACGAGAACAGCCCTGGGGTCACTGGGGCTTTGGCCAGGCCTGTGGACCACTCTCTGCAGACCTGCCCCCATTCCTGGAAAAGCATCTCAGTGTGAATACTGGGCTGGTGGGGACCTTCTCTACTTCTCTGTATTCCTGTATTCTCGGCAGAAGGGAAGGTCATAAGAAATAGGTGAATAGGAACCAGAGAAAGCCTGTCGCTTTGGGAAGGTATAAAATGACACCCCTAAGGCTCAGTTTCCTTATCTGTGAAATAAGAACAATGACAGTTCCTGCTTTCCCAACAGCAGCAGCAGTGGGTCCAGACTGAGCGCATAGGGTCCCGAGGGTCGATGGGTGAAGAGGCTGAGGGCGGGGCTGGGCGAGGGTGCTGCCGCCAAGGTTAGATATAGCAGGAGGCGGTAGTCGAATGAAAAAATATAAAGAAGGTTTTCCCCATTCTGGGTAGATATGAACGCAGAAAAAGCTCTTCAGATCAGTGTGTGTGCTCTTACTCTTTAGTTGTGAATTCTAATAACCACATCGTGTTCTGTCTGAAATCCCGATTCCTCTTTTTGGTGTAAGCTCTCCTCTTAGAGGATGTGAAGTGTGACTTTCTCTCCCATCTCCTCTCCCCTCCCTTCACACTGAACTTGAACTGTAATCCCTGGGTAGGATTCCAATAAGGAGCCTGTCCTTTTAGTTTAGGAGTTTATTTTACGGCTGGCAGCTGATTGTGTTAAGATGAAATAAACCCCTCAGATAGTAAATAATGTGATTGTTTAAGATTAGTCTTCAAAAGCAGGCAACCATACTCTTGTAAAAATTTAACCTTCTAGCCAGGAAGTCCCATTAAATTGGGTTAACAATCTTGCTGCCTCTTATAAACTTAGAAGCAGGCCCAGAGATCAGGAATTTAATCTGAAACCTGGTTCTTTTCTGTTCACAATGAATCACATACATTTGGAAAGAAAGAGCATTCCTATTTAGCTAGTCTCCCTCCTCCGAAAAACAAATGGGGAAAACGGGAGAATTTTAAGCTTATCTTTCCTCCAGGTATTCTGGCTGGATATTTACTTCCAAAGTAATGGCTTCTGTGTTTAATAATACCCACCCCCTAAAAAGGGGCTTCCCTGCTGGCTTGGACAGTAAAGGATCTGCCTGCAATGCAGAAGACACAGGTTCAGTCCCCGGGTAGGGAAGATCCCCTGGAAAAGGGCATGGCAACCCACTCCAGTATTCTCCCCTGGAGAATCCTGCGGACAGAGGAGCCTGGCGGGCTACAGTCCACGGGTCGCAGAGAGCTGGACACGTCTGAGTGACTGGCACTACTACTACCTTCTATAAAAGGTTCTAATTTCCAGTCTGATAAGCCCTCCCCAGTTATTACAGTAGTTCTCCAGTATCTGCAGGGAATGCTTTCCAAGACCCCAGTGGCTGCCTGAAACCATGAACAGTACCAAACTCTATATATACAGATGGTCCCATGATGTTTTTGACTTAAGGTTTTCAACCTTACGATGGTATGGAAGCAGTAGACATTCAGTAGAAGCCGTGCTTGGGCTTTTGAGGTCTGCCCTCTCCGCACTGGCCGTCTGTGGCACAGTCCGTCTTCCGATCCTGGGCAGTGGGCGTGCGGCCGCTCCCGGCAGCTGTGCCATCTCTCCATCAGTTACAGGGGTGTTCAGCGCTTTATTACAGAATAGTCTTTGTGTTAGATGACTTTGCTCAACTGCAGGCTCACGTAAAGGTTCTGAACACGTTTAAAGTAGGCTGCAGTGTCGCCGCTTAGGTGTGTGACGTGCACTTTCAGTATTTTCAGCTCATGATGGGTTTCTCGGGGTGTAAGCTGCGGAAGATCTGTGCTGTGTTTCTCCCTGTACCTACAGAACTGTGATAAATTTTAATATCGGTTAGGCACAGTAGGAGCTTAACAACAATGTGGAATAGTAAAATAGAACAGTTATGATGTTGCTGAACAAAGCTTATCTAAAAAAGACGGAAAATTTTATTTGCACCAAATTGAGGACTGTGCCCCGGGAACAGCCTCTCAGAAAGCTCTGAGAACTGCTCCTCCCATTAGACATAAAAGCACAGTGGTATCAGTTTTTGAGACCGAGGGCTGTACATTCTACACAAGCCAGATCTACCCATACAAAACAGACAGTGGGTGATGGGTCATGGTGGCCCCTTACAAGATTAAGAAGGAAGGTTATCTCCTAAGGAGTTATCTCGTTGATGCCAAGAGAATGTTGCCTTTTATGGGTGAGCAGGTATTTCTGCCGATGGGGAGTTTGGGTCGATGCATAAGACAGATACACAATACACACTAGAGGGGAAAGAGGAGGCCAAAGAGCAGAGAAAAAAATTTGTTTACATTTTCCTTGATTTGCCTTAGAATATGAATTTTTATTTCATGCACAATAATGTATTGTAATAAAAGATATGTGAATGTGGCCTCTCTCAAAATGTCTGGCACAAATTTAATGCCTTTTCCAGCATAACAAAGTGCGTATGCACTGTGGCTGTACTTCTGCAGTTTAAGGTGCGGCAGCAAAGCCAGGAGGAATTTCTTTTTCCTTCTTCACAATTTCATGGGTGGAAGATTCTTTCTGACCATAGATCTTAGCAACCTTAGCAAATGAGTTTTTTCTTTCCTTATTAAGAACTTTCACCTTTTCACTTAAAGGAATCTCTTTACAGCCTCCCTTTGGCATATCTGAGTTGCCAGTGTAACCCTGCTTGTGCGTGGGCCATTACCGAGTAAAATAAGCAAGCACTGTGAACGCAAGCGCTGTGGTGCTGTGCCAGTAACCCCATAACCTGTAGCTACTGAGTGACTAATGGGCAGGACACGCTGGACAGGGGGTTGACTCACGTCCCTGTGGATGGAGGGGGATGGTGTGAGGATTCCAGAAATGCTCGCATGGCAAAAAAAAAAAAAGGCATCTTAGACTTGGTAAAATACAGCCTAGAAGTTTTCCCTTATAAATTCCCTTTTAAATTCTGAAAAAAGTGTAGGACACTTTCTTACCTCCTCCTTTAAAAAGTCTACTGGATCTATATAGTTTCTTTGAATGAAAATAAAATTTTTGTTTAGAAAAATACTAAGAATTTAAAACACATACACACACATATATATATATGATTATTACATACATATATATATATGATTGTTACCATTAAGGAAATATTGCAGAAAGCTTGGGGAGATAATATTTTGAAGCTATATTAGGTATCAGTCTGCAGAATTACATACTGGGAATTATTCTCTTACTTGTCCGACTCTTTGCGACCCCATGGACACCAGGCTCCTCCGTCCCTGGGATTTTCTAGGCAAGAGTGCTGGAGTGGGTTGCCATTTCCTTCTCCAGAGAATCTTCCTGACGCAGGGATGGAACCCAGGTCTCCCGCCTTGTAGACAGACGTTTTACCGTCTGAGCCGCCAAGGAAGTCTTAATACATTAAAAATTATTCTCATGTTAATACATTATGTTGTATTTTGGTAGGTCTTAATTCTCTTCTCTGACTCTTTTTTAGGAAATCCTGTATTTATTTAGGCTGTGCTGGGTCTTCGCTGCTGTGTGGGCTCTTCCCTGGCTGCCGAGCGGGGCTCCCCTCTAGCTGTGGCGTGCAGCCTCTCTCTGCGGTGGCCTCTCTTGCTGCGGAGCACGGGCCAGGGCGCTGGGGCTCCTCAGCTGCAGCGCGGGACTCAGTAGTTGTGGCTCCTGGGCTCTAGAACACAGGCTCAGCAGTCTCCAGCTCTTCTCCTTCACACTTTAACAATCTTACGTGTCTTGTGTTTTCTTCCAGATTACTCTCTTGGATGCAAAACGGAACATGAACATTGGGATATTTCTTAAGCAGTTTAAGAAGTAAGAGTTTTGCACACATTCGAAACTTTAGTCACACCTCTGCTGTCAGCATCAGACTCTGTGGGTGTGAGCTGACACGCAGCTTCTAATGAGGGAAAGGCATCCCCCATCCCTTCAGATTGTGTTGGGCACACGTCTTGAAGAGTCCCCAAGTGTGTCCCTTTCTGCTGTTTTCGTCCATAAAAGCATAATCTAGTCGCTTGGAGTTCAGGGAGAATTGCCTTGGGGCATCTCTTCAAGCCTGACATGTCAGGGAATTTATAAATTCACCTGAGGTGTTGCCCCGTTAGTGGAGGATGGACAAGTCAGTCAAAGAGAGGTTAAATTCAGGTGTGCTAACGTGGAAAGTCAGAGAAGGCAATGGCACCCCACTCCAGTACTCTCGCCTGGAAAATCCCATGGGCGGAGGAGCCTGGTGGGCCGTAGTCCATGGGGTTGCTAAGAGTCGGATTCGACTGAGCGACTTCACTTTTCACTTTCACGCATCGGAGAAGGAAATGGCAACCCACTCCAGTGTTCTTGCCTCAAGAATCCCAGGAATGGAGGAGCCTGGTGGGCTGCTGTCTGTGGGGTTGTACAGAGTCGGACACGACTGAAGCAGCTTAGCCGCAATGTGGAAAGGAGAGGACTCGCTCCAGGAGGTTGACGGAACTGCTTTTCTTCTCCCAAAGCAGATGCTACTGTTAGCCTCTCTGGGATGCCCGAGGGTGGTTTCCCGTGGACGGGGCCTCTGGTGTGTCATCAAGAATCCAGGAAGGGAGGAGCCTGGTGGGCTGCCGTCTGTGGGGTTGTACAGAGTCGGACACGACTGAAGCAGCTTAGCCGCAATGTGGAAAGGAGAGGACTCGCTCCAGGAGGTTGACGGAACTGCTTTTCTTCTCCCAAAGCAGATGCTACTGTTAGCCTCTCTGGGATGCCCGAGGGTGGTTTCCCGTGGACGGGGCCTCTGGCGTGTCAGGACCCCTTGCGTCCCCTGGCAGGAGACCATTACGGTCACTGACACAAGGCCACCTGTCAGATAGGGAGGGAGGCACGGTGGGAAGGAGGGTGGAGGTGATCTGTTTTCATTTCCACTGGCTTGTGTTTCTTAGGCACTCCAGCAAATGTGAAATGGAATCTGATTGTTGTCTTTTCAAGGTCTCCTCTGTCCATCGTGGAAGATATCCATCAAGGAAAAAGTGAGCACTATGGATCAGAGACATTGCGAGAATTTCTTAAGCTTTTGCCAGAGTCAGAGGAGGTAAGGAATTTGGGGCATGAGTTTTTGATGCTAAGAGCGATAATAAAAGCTTCATCTTTTTTAGGAATGTCAGAACTCACATGGAATGGGCACTCTTTTACCCAGAGCCGGAGTTTTCTCTTGTAACAGTAAAAAGTTACCAGTAGAAAGAATACAAGTTATGAAGTTAAAGAACCTAAGTTTAAATTGACATTCCTTCCCTTAATTGAGAAAGTGAGCAAGTTTCTTAAGTCCTGTGAACTTTAGTTTCCTCACCTGTAAAATAAGGATAATGAGGCTTACTTCACTGAATTGTTGAGATGATTAAGCCCTCGTTATGCATCCCACAGGAAGCGCAATAAATGTTAGTTCCCTTTTCTGTCAGCTAAGGTGATCTTTGCCTAGGGTGTACCTGGGGTTGTTGGATAATGCATATTTTTTTCTTTAAAAAAAAGGAAAGATGGACCACTTTTGAATAAAACTGCTTTAAAAACTGAGTGAGTGAAGTCGCTCAGTCATGTCCAGCTCTTTGCGACCCCATGGACTGTAGCCTACCAGGCTCCTCTGTCCATGGGATTTTCCAGGCAATAGTACTGGAGTAGATTGCCATTTCCTTTAAAAACTAAGAGGTAGATAAATTGTTAATAGATGTTTTATGTATTAATTGACTGAAGATGGAGATGGCTATGGTGACAGTATAGTACCACAGTATGAATAAAGTTACTGATTTTGCAGGGACTGAGTTAGCTGAATCTTTGCATGATTAGGAGCTTGATAGGATTAAAAAAAGAGACAGTTTTGTAAAACTTCCAAAAGTGTGATACTATTTCTGAATAAGTGACCCTTGAAAAAAATTAATTAAAAGGCTGAATAAGTACGTGTAATTTGAACAATACAAAGTCTTATAAAGTAAAAAGTGTAAGTTACGCTGTTACATACGCTGCTGGTTCCTCCCTCTGCAATCTCTCTCCTTTTCCCAGACATAATTTATGGAACTTGATTTTAGCGCCATTAATAACCAAAAACAATGTATTTTGCTTTTTTCTTTTCATTTCTGTGCTGACTTCACAGTGGGTGACTGTATTTTCAGGTATTCTGAGCTGCTCTCTTCACCTCAGGTTTCTGTTCGCAGATTAATTGTCATTTTCCAAAGCCAGGATTAGTTAATGGCATTTGTTACTGTTAGGAAAGGGTCCTACAAAGTTGAGGTTAAAGTACATTAGATCACACTTCGCCCTGGATCCTACCTACTGAACACTCTTTAATCTTTTTTGTGAAGAAAGGCATTCCAAAATCTTTTTTTGTAATTGAACTATATTGATTTACAGTGTTGTGTTTCACGTATACTCAAGACCTTTTATTAGGATGGATAATTGTAATGAATTGAGTTTTTAGGAAGATTTGGTTGCTCTAGAAATCTTTATTCCTGCTTGGGCATTTCTCATGCCTGCTCCTGAGCACTGCTCTGGTACCTTCCTAACAGAGCTCTGAATTTCCAACTCAGTGGGAGTTAAGCATGAGGGGAGGCTGCCAGTTTTATGCCACTGAAGAGGGAGGACGTTAGATATGGTTTCCTTATTATCTTCCTTCCTAATTTAAAAATCAGAGGCAATTGAAAATTATGTTTGAAAAATCTTTGAATGCAAAGGCTGTGGAAGACTTAGGGACAGTCTTCCAAAGATGCAACTTAGCTGCCCAACCTCTCGTTTTCAAGAATTCTGTTTTTTTGTGTGTGGGAATAATTCAGAGGGAAGAGGCGGTTAAGGATGAGGTAACCAAAACCCACCCCAGCGCTGCCCTGAGGGTCCCCAGGCACTCTCACTTGCAGATGATCGGCTGACCCCAGAGATAAGACAGGGTCCCACTGAGACCTTGGGTTCCTGCTGAGGCCTTGGGGTCCTGCAGGGCCTTCCCAGCCCCAGGACCCGCCGTCCCCTTCCCCTGCAGAGTCCCCCTCGGTCTGTATATTTGACAAGTTCAGTCACACTCTGCTCGTTTACATTCCCGCCTCCTGACCTTCGATGGGGCACACCCTTCTCCGGGAGCTGAGCTTCCTGCGGCAGGAACGCCCTGACAGTCCCCAAGGCTGCCTGGCAGC
>SJYC01126773.1:0-81904 GCA_006408675.1 Madoqua kirkii
TCCTCTCCCCTCCCTTCACACTGAACTTGAACTGTAATCCCTGGGTAGGATTCCAATAAGGAGCCTGTCCTTTTAGTTTAGGAGTTTATTTTACGGCTGGCAGCTGATTGTGTTAAGATGAAATAAACCCCTCAGATAGTAAATAATGTGATTGTTTAAGATTAGTCTTCAAAAGCAGGCAACCATACTCTTGTAAAAATTTAACCTTCTAGCCAGGAAGTCCCATTAAATTGGGTTAACAATCTTGCTGCCTCTTATAAACTTAGAAGCAGGCCCAGAGATCAGGAATTTAATCTGAAACCTGGTTCTTTTCTGTTCACAATGAATCACATACATTTGGAAAGAAAGAGCATTCCTATTTAGCTAGTCTCCCTCCTCCGAAAAACAAATGGGGAAAACGGGAGAATTTTAAGCTTATCTTTCCTCCAGGTATTCTGGCTGGATATTTACTTCCAAAGTAATGGCTTCTGTGTTTAATAATACCCACCCCCTAAAAAGGGGCTTCCCTGCTGGCTTGGACAGTAAAGGATCTGCCTGCAATGCAGAAGACACAGGTTCAGTCCCCGGGTAGGGAAGATCCCCTGGAAAAGGGCATGGCAACCCACTCCAGTATTCTCCCCTGGAGAATCCTGCGGACAGAGGAGCCTGGCGGGCTACAGTCCACGGGTCGCAGAGAGCTGGACACGTCTGAGTGACTGGCACTACTACTACCTTCTATAAAAGGTTCTAATTTCCAGTCTGATAAGCCCTCCCCAGTTATTACAGTAGTTCTCCAGTATCTGCAGGGAATGCTTTCCAAGACCCCAGTGGCTGCCTGAAACCATGAACAGTACCAAACTCTATATATACAGATGGTCCCATGATGTTTTTGACTTAAGGTTTTTCAACCTTACGATGGTATGGAAGCAGTAGACATTCAGTAGAAGCCGTGCTTGGGCTTTTGAGGTCTGCCCTCTCCGCACTGGCCGTCTGTGGCACAGTCCGTCTTCCGATCCTGGGCAGTGGGCGTGCGGCCGCTCCCGGCAGCTGTGCCATCTCTCCATCAGTTACAGGGATGTTCAGCGCTTTATTACAGAATAGTCTTTGTGTTAGATGACTTTGCTCAACTGCAGGCTCACGTAAAGGTTCTGAACACGTTTAAAGTAGGCTGCAGTGTCGCCGCTTAGGTGTGTGACGTGCACTTTCAGTATTTTCAGCTCATGATGGGTTTCTCGGGGTGTAAGCTGCGGAAGATCTGTGCTGTGTTTCTCCCTGTACCTACAGAACTGTGATAAATTTTAATATCGGTTAGGCACAGTAGGAGCTTAACAACAATGTGGAATAGTAAAATAGAACAGTTATGATGTTGCTGAACAAAGCTTATCTAAAAAAGACGGAAAATTTTATTTGCACCAAATTGAGGACTGTGCCCCGGGAACAGCCTCTCAGAAAGCTCTGAGAACTGCTCCTCCCATTAGACATAAAAGCACAGTGGTATCAGTTTTTGAGACCGAGGGCTGTACATTCTACACAAGCCAGATCTACCCATACAAAACAGACAGTGGGTGATGGGTCATGGTGGCCCCTTACAAGATTAAGAAGGAAGGTTATCTCCTAAGGAGTTATCTCGTTGATGCCAAGAGAATGTTGCCTTTTATGGGTGAGCAGGTATTTCTGCCGATGGGGAGTTTGGGTCGATGCATAAGACAGATACACAATACACACTAGAGGGGAAAGAGGAGGCCAAAGAGCAGAGAAAAAAATTTGTTTACATTTTCCTTGATTTGCCTTAGAATATGAATTTTTATTTCATGCACAATAATGTATTGTAATAAAAGATATGTGAATGTGGCCTCTCTCAAAATGTCTGGCACAAATTTAATGCCTTTTCCAGCATAACAAAGTGCGTATGCACTGTGGCTGTAACTTCTGCAGTTTAAGGTGCGGCAGCAAAGCCAGGAGGAATTTCTTTTTCCTTCTTCACAATTTCATGGGTGGAAGATTCTTTCTGACCATAGATCTTAGCAACCTTAGCAAATGAGTTTTTTCTTTCCTTATTAAGAACTTTCACCTTTTCACTTAAAGGAATCTCTTTACAGCCTCCCTTTGGCATATCTGAGTTGCCAGTGTAACCCTGCTTGTGCGTGGGCCATTACCGAGTAAAATAAGCAAGCACTGTGAACGCAAGCGCTGTGGTGCTGTGCCAGTAACCCCATAACCTGTAGCTACTGAGTGACTAATGGGCAGGACACGCTGGACAGGGGGTTGACTCACGTCCCTGTGGATGGAGGGGGATGGTGTGAGGATTCCAGAAATGCTCGCATGGCAAAAAAAAAAAAAGGCATCTTAGACTTGGTAAAATACAGCCTAGAAGTTTTCCCTTATAAATTCCCTTTTAAATTCTGAAAAAAGTGTAGGACACTTTCTTACCTCCTCCTTTAAAAAGTCTACTGGATCTATATAGTTTCTTTGAATGAAAATAAAATTTTTGTTTAGAAAAATACTAAGAATTTAAAACACATACACACACATATATATATATGATTATTACATACATATATATATATGATTGTTACCATTAAGGAAATATTGCAGAAAGCTTGGGGAGATAATATTTTGAAGCTATATTAGGTATCAGTCTGCAGAATTACATACTGGGAATTATTCTCTTACTTGTCCGACTCTTTGCGACCCCATGGACACCAGGCTCCTCCGTCCCTGGGATTTTCTAGGCAAGAGTGCTGGAGTGGGTTGCCATTTCCTTCTCCAGAGAATCTTCCTGACGCAGGGATGGAACCCAGGTCTCCCGCCTTGTAGACAGACGTTTTACCGTCTGAGCCGCCAAGGAAGTCTTAATACATTAAAAATTATTCTCATGTTAATACATTATGTTGTATTTTGGTAGGTCTTAATTCTCTTCTCTGACTCTTTTTTAGGAAATCCTGTATTTATTTAGGCTGTGCTGGGTCTTCGCTGCTGTGTGGGCTCTTCCCTGGCTGCCGAGCGGGGCTCCCCTCTAGCTGTGGCGTGCAGCCTCTCTCTGCGGTGGCCTCTCTTGCTGCGGAGCACGGGCCAGGGCGCTGGGGCTCCTCAGCTGCAGCGCGGGACTCAGTAGTTGTGGCTCCTGGGCTCTAGAACACAGGCTCAGCAGTCTCCAGCTCTTCTCCTTCACACTTTAACAATCTTACGTGTCTTGTGTTTTCTTCCAGATTACTCTCTTGGATGCAAAACGGAACATGAACATTGGGATATTTCTTAAGCAGTTTAAGAAGTAAGAGTTTTGCACACATTCGAAACTTTAGTCACACCTCTGCTGTCAGCATCAGACTCTGTGGGTGTGAGCTGACACGCAGCTTCTAATGTGGGAAAGGCATCCCCCATCCCTTCAGATTGTGTTGGGCACACGTCTTGAAGAGTCCCCAAGTGTGTCCCTTTCTGCTGTTTTCGTCCATAAAAGCATAATCTAGTCGCTTGGAGTTCAGGGAGAATTGCCTTGGGGCATCTCTTCAAGCCTGACATGTCAGGGAATTTATAAATTCACCTGAGGTGTTGCCCCGTTAGTGGAGGATGGACAAGTCAGTCAAAGAGAGGTTAAATTCAGGTGTGCTAACGTGGAAAGTCAGAGAAGGCAATGGCACCCCACTCCAGTACTCTCGCCTGGAAAATCCCATGGGCGGAGGAGCCTGGTGGGCCGTAGTCCATGGGGTTGCTAAGAGTCGGATTCGACTGAGCGACTTCACTTTTCACTTTCACGCATCGGAGAAGGAAATGGCAACCCACTCCAGTGTTCTTGCCTCAAGAATCCCAGGAATGGAGGAGCCTGGTGGGCTGCTGTCTGTGGGGTTGTACAGAGTCGGACACGACTGAAGCAGCTTAGCCGCAATGTGGAAAGGAGAGGACTCGCTCCAGGAGGTTGACGGAACTGCTTTTCTTCTCCCAAAGCAGATGCTACTGTTAGCCTCTCTGGGATGCCCGAGGGTGGTTTCCCGTGGACGGGGCCTCTGGCGTGTCAGGACCCCTTGCGTCCCCTGGCAGGAGACCATTACGGTCACTGACACAAGGCCACCTGTCAGATAGGGAGGGAGGCACGGTGGGAAGGAGGGTGGAAGTGATCTGTTTTCATTTCCACTGGCTTGTGTTTCTTAGGCACTCCAGCAAATGTGAAATGGAATCTGATTGTTGTCTTTTCAAGGTCTCCTCTGTCCATCGTGGAAGATATCCATCAAGGAAAAAGTGAGCACTATGGATCAGAGACATTGCGAGAATTTCTTAAGCTTTTGCCAGAGTCAGAGGAGGTAAGGAATTTGGGGCATGAGTTTTTGATGCTAAGAGCGATAATAAAAGCTTCATCTTTTTTAGGAATGTCAGAACTCACATGGAATGGGCACTCTTTTACCCAGAGCCGGAGTTTTCTCTTGTAACAGTAAAAAGTTACCAGTAGAAAGAATACAAGTTATGAAGTTAAAGAACCTAAGTTTAAATTGACATTCCTTCCCTTAATTGAGAAAGTGAGCAAGTTTCTTAAGTCCTGTGAACTTTAGTTTCCTCACCTGTAAAATAAGGATAATGAGGCTTACTTCATTGAATTGTTGAGATGATTAAGCCCTCGTTATGCATCCCACAGGAAGCGCAATAAATGTTAGTTCCCTTTTCTGTCAGCTAAGGTGATCTTTGCCTAGGGTGTACCTGGGGTTGTTGGATAATGCATATTTTTTTCTTTAAAAAAAAGGAAAGATGGACCACTTTTGAATAAAACTGCTTTAAAAACTGAGTGAGTGAAGTCGCTCAGTCATGTCCAGCTCTTTGCGACCCCATGGACTGTAGCCTACCAGGCTCCTCTGTCCATGGGATTTTCCAGGCAATAGTACTGGAGTAGATTGCCATTTCCTTTAAAAACTAAGAGGTAGATAAATTGTTAATAGATGTTTTATGTATTAATTGACT
The DNA here is from genome assembly GCA_006408675.1 of Madoqua kirkii. Lineage (NCBI taxonomy): Eukaryota > Metazoa > Chordata > Mammalia > Artiodactyla > Bovidae > Madoqua > Madoqua kirkii. The sequence continues at coordinate 4,924 of SJYC01126773.1, forward strand.
GAAGATGGAGATGGCTATGGTGACAGTATAGTACCACAGTATGAATAAAGTTACTGATTTTGCAGGGACTGAGTTAGCTGAATCTTTGCATGATTAGGAGCTTGATAGGATTAAAAAAAGAGACAGTTTTGTAAAACTTCCAAAAGTGTGATACTATTTCTGAATAAGTGACCCTTGAAAAAAATTAATTAAAAGGCTGAATAAGTACGTGTAATTTGAACAATACAAAGTCTTATAAAGTAAAAAGTGTAAGTTACGCTGTTACATACGCTGCTGGTTCCTCCCTCTGCAATCTCTCTCCTTTTCCCAGACATAATTTATGGAACTTGATTTTAGCGCCATTAATAACCAAAAACAATGTATTTATGCTTTTTTCTTTTCATTTCTGTGCTGACTTCACAGTGGGTGACTGTATTTTCAGGTATTCTGAGCTGCTCTCTTCACCTCAGGTTTCTGTTCGCAGATTAATTGTCATTTTCCAAAGCCAGGATTAGTTAATGGCATTTGTTACTGTTAGGAAAGGGTCCTACAAAGTTGAGGTTAAAGTACATTAGATCACACTTCGCCCTGGATCCTACCTACTGAACACTCTTTAATCTTTTTTGTGAAGAAAGGCATTCCAAAATCTTTTTTTGTAATTGAACTATATTGATTTACAGTGTTGTGTTTCACGTATACTCAAGACCTTTTATTAGGATGGATAATTGTAATGAATTGAGTTTTTAGGAAGATTTGGTTGCTCTAGAAATCTTTATTCCTGCTTGGGCATTTCTCATGCCTGCTCCTGAGCACTGCTCTGGTACCTTCCTAACAGAGCTCTGAATTTCCAACTCAGTGGGAGTTAAGCATGAGAGGAGGCTGCCAGTTTTATGCCACTGAAGAGGGAGGACGTTAGATATGGTTTCCTTATTATCTTCCTTCCTAATTTAAAAATCAGAGGCAATTGAAAATTATGTTTGAAAAATCTTTGAATGCAAAGGCTGTGGAAGACTTAGGGACAGTCTTCCAAAGATGCAACTTAGCTGCCCAACCTCTTGTTTTCAAGAATTCTGTTTTTTTGTGTGTGGGAATAATTCAGAGGGAAGAGGCGGTTAAGGATGAGGTAACCAAAACCCACCCCAGCGCTGCCCTGAGGGTCCCCAGGCACTCTCACTTGCAGATGATCGGCTGACCCCAGAGATAAGACAGGGTCCCACTGAGACCTTGGGTTCCTGCTGAGGCCTTGGGGTCCTGCAGGGCCTTCCCAGCCCCAGGACCCGCCGTCCCCTTCCCCTGCAGAGTCCCCCTCGGTCTGTATATTTGACAAGTTCAGTCACACTCTGCTCGTTTACATTCCCGCCTCCTGACCTTCGATGGGGCACACCCTTCTCCGGGAGCTGAGCTTCCTGCGGCAGGAACGCCCTGACAGTCCCCAAGGCTGCCTGGCAGCCCTCCTCCAGCCCCTCCCTGGGGGCTGTGTGCCTCCCTGGGCAGGAGCTACCTCCTGACCGCGGCCCTGCAGGGACAGGCTGGCTTTGCCGTGAGTGCTGGGCAGCTCTGGCTGCCCTGGACCCCCACGTGATGGGGGCAACCCTAGAGCCTCGGTGGGGGGCAGAGGCTGGAGAAGAGGCCAAGGAGGAGGCAGGGCCCAGTGAAAGAGGCTGAGGAATGCGGCAGAAACACGCTAACAAATGCATCAGCGGGTGCACAACTGCGCCTTGCTCAGCCCTGGGGGTACGTCCTGTGCCCGTTTCCAGCACAGGGAGGGGCCGTGCACTGACTGCGTGCCCCGAGTTCCTGGCACAAGCCAGGGCCACAGGGAGCGAGTGCTCAGCCCAGCTCTGGCTCACAGAAAGTCGGTAAATCATCCCCGTGGGGGCTGGGTGTGTTTTTTTCATTTGATCCGCACGGTGACATTGTAAGCCCTTCCTAGGGTAACAGACGAGACCCCGTCTGGTGCTGTAGAACTAACGGGCCCTGGAGGCTTGGCCTGACTCATCTGACCCCTGGGCCACCCTCACCACCTCCCTCTGAGGAAGGGAGGACAAGGTTCCCCTGCCTGCTCCAGGCCAGCCCCCCAGGCCTGCGTCACCTCCGCTGTCACAGGGAGCCGAGGCGCCAGTGTGTCAGCTCAGCGCCACCGTCAGCAGCAGCTGAGGGGGTGAATGGGACCGGCCCGGCCGCCAGCTCACCCGGGTTCATTTGTTTCCTGGTGTTTTCTGCCCTTCACCACAAAGCTTTTTATCTGGCACGTTTTGTTCGTCTTGCCTCACACTCGTGTTTAAAACTTGTAGAGGGAGATGGTGGTGGTTTAATTGCTAAGTCGTGTCCAATTCCTGGCGACCCCGCCAGGCTCCTCTGTCCATGGCATTTCCCAGGCAAGACTGAGTGGGTTGCCATTCCCTTCTCCAGGGGATCTTCCTGACCCAGGGGTCCAACCTGGTCTCCTGCATTGCAGGTGGATTCTTTACCAACTGAGCTCCCAGGGAAGAGGGAGATGGTAGATCCAGAAATGAAAGCAGCATGTTCCCCGCCTGGGCCCCAAGAGGGGCTTGACAAGGAGCCGTGGGCCGTGGCGGAGCCGTGCCCTCTGTGGGTGCTGATGCCCTTCCGCCGGCTCAGCATCAGGGACTTGGGGCTGGAGGTGGCGCTGCTGTCTGTAGCAGCAAGCTGACTTGCCCCTCCTGATGTTTCTATCACCTCATTTGTTCACTCTGCTCCTGGGAAGCCCTGGGGTCTTCTGTTGGTGAGTCTGCTGTTTGGTGGGAAACCCTGCTGTTTCACGGCCATGTGAGTGGACTTAGCCGGGTGAAGGAGGCCTGCTCTGTGGAATGCATGAGTCTTAAGGAGCAGGCTGTTTGTTGTTAGGGCAGAAACCGGGCATAGCCGGGTCATAATGAGAGTCCCTCGGCTCAGCCAAGAAAATGATGCCTAACAACGTTTGATAAATGCTTTTTGATGGTGATGAGAATACACAATAATTACAGGGTTTGTCCACCTCTCTTTTTTACCTCCCTCACTGTGAAGGCACAGTAATCCCTCTTAATGAACATAAATCTCATTTTGAAATGGAATTAAGAACTGTATACATGGCATTTAAACCAAATACTATCTTTAGTATCACTATTTTCTTAAACTCCATAAACATTTTTCTCTCATTATATAAGAGAAGGCAATTAATCATTGTTCATTTACAGTTCAGCACATGTTTAACAGAAATATCTACCAAATGTGCTTAGCATGACCTGTTCTTGCGCTTCAGGCAGGAAGCCGTGCTGCGGCTCTCAGAAGTTTTGCCCATGCTACACATGTGGTCTTATAAAAGACACAGACAACCCCACTCTGCCCCTGCCCATATATGGTAAATCGTTAGACTCTAGCTCAAGAGGGATCAGAATTCATCCTGTGGCTTTTTCAGTTCAGAAACTAGGCACTAGTTTGGGTTTAAGTAATGCAGAAGTTCATCTCTCCTTAAACTTAGTAAGGCTGAAAATGGAAAATTCAGTTTGAGGCCCTAAAGGTAGGGGAAATAATGCAATTCTATAAGTGGCTGGTTTTTGCCCGTCAGGAAGAAAATGCAGTCTTAAGGCCCAGACTTAATGCAGGGGAGTCTGGGCTGTGCGTCTGCACTGTTGCATTTTGTATTTCAGAAAAAAATTGATGCTGCTGTTTCAGTTTGGGGATCTTCGCAAATACTCCCTCCCCCCTGTTTTTGAACGGTTAATTCCTATTTTTCAAGAGGTTTGAAAATTAAGTTTTTATTATGGGCACCTAACATAATCCAGGGGATAGGAAGGAGAAAGCTTTATAAAGTGTTAAGTGCTTACTGGGAACAGTTAGCTGCAAGGATAGACTCTCAGCTTGACAGTCTTTTTGTTTGTTTGCTTTTAATTAAAGTAGAGTTGATTGGTGTGTTTCAGGTGTACAGCAAAGTGATTCAGTTATACATATACACACATCTATTCTTTTTCAGGCTCTTTGCCCATATAGGTTATTACAAAACTCTAGCAGTCTTAAGATGCTGCTGACCATAAAGTGTTTTTGTTGGGAAACTCCAGTCCAGTGGACAGGAATGTGTTTGGGGTTGGTCTTGTTTTCTGTGTGGGGAGGGCACAGTTTGAGAACTTTCTGTGCCTGCATCCCTACTTGCTAGGTGTTATATTCCTGTGTCAGAATGCTTTTATTTTTTTCCTTCACCACAGTTGAAGGAATATTTGTGTATTTAATAACTTCTAGTTTAGTTTAACTTTTTATAGGACTTGTACACGTTCGTTGTGGAAAGTTTAGGAAATAAGAATGAGCAGCAGATGCAGGAGATACTGTGATTCCCTCACCTCGTGTCGATGCCTGGTTCATCTTGTTCTTGTGTTTGTAGTATGTACCTGGAGGGCCGGGACATAGAGGCTTCTTGTCTTAATTTATAGACGTGGGATTCTACTGATCCTTACCTGACTCTTTTTCAAAGGGAAAGATCTTGACATCTTTAATTAAGACATTTTCCTCTCTAGCTTCCTGCTAGAAAGCCAGTGTGTACTCACCTCCACATCCAGTGGCCCCTTCCTATAAAGCTGCTAAATGTGAAGGGGAGCTTGATCTTAGAAGGAAGATCTGTGTTAGCCACCGCCCGCCCCCCATCTAAGTATCTTATATCTGAAATACTCAAAATAATGAGACATTTCATTTGTAGCTTAGGCTCTGCTAGAATGACTGTATATATCAAGTCTCTTCTTTCATTTTCCAGACAGGGGCCTCCCCTCCCGCTTATGACTTACTCAACATTTTCATCCTGGGCCTGACCCTCTTTCTGTCTCCCTTAGTAATCCCCCAAGGACTCACTCCAGTGGCTCCGGCTCTCCGGTTTGTGTGGGACTGTTTATATCCACATGAGTGATGCAGCTCTCCTCTCCCTAACTTGCTTGTTTGGGTTTCTTGGAAACAACAAACTAGTCGATGACTTTTTTTGTCTTTCCTTAGGTCTACATGTTTGTTAATTTGAATTTAGCTCTGAAATCCTTATTTTCTGGAAGGAATTCTAAGGTGGAATTTAAAGTAATGCTGTATTGCAGTCATTGGTCCTTTTTCCTTGACACCCCCGCCCCCACCACCTTTTCCATTTGTCTTTCAGATAAAGAAACTAAAGGCGTTCAGTGGAGATGTGGCCAAGCTGTCCCTGGCAGACTCCTTTCTGCACTGCTTAATCCAGGTGCCAAAGTAAGAACCACCCATCTCTGCTTTTGGCAGCTCACAGTTCTCAGGTCAACAGGCATCACACGCTACAGCTCTGCTTCTTGTTTTTCAGCTATTCCCTGCGGATTGAAGCCATGGTGCTAAAGAAGGAATTTCTGCCTTCTTGTTCTTCTCTATACACAGATATGACGATTCTAAGGAACGCTACGAAAGGTGAGGAAATACATGATGCTTTGTGTAATTTGTTTTTATTAATTTTGGTAGCAGCCTATTTTTTAAAAACTGTTCAGATGAAAAGTTGTAGATATGAAAAGTTCCATTTCTGATACACTCTAAAAAGGGAAATGATGTGTTGCCAAGGATGGCATTTAAGGTTTAGCTCCATTTACCCCCCTGTTAATTAATTTAATTAATTGACCAGTCAATCAATTAATTAGCATGTTATCCTCCAATAAACAAATATTTACAGTTCAGCACATGTTTAACAGAAATATCTACCAAATGTGCTTAGCATGACCTGTTCTTGCGCTTCAAGCAGGAAGCCGTGCTGCGGCTCTCAGAAGTTTTGCCCATGCTACACATGTGGTCTTATAAAAGACACAGACAACCCCACTCTGCCCCTGCCCATATATGGTAAATCGTTAGACTCTAGCTCAAGAGGGATCAGAATTCATCCTGTGGCTTTTTCAGTTCAGAAACTAGGCACTAGTTTGGGTTTAAGTAATGCAGAAGTTCCATCTCTCCTTAAACTTAGTAAGGCTGAAAATGGAAAATTCAGTTTGAGGCCCTAAAGGTAGGGGAAATAATGCAATTCTATAAGTGGCTGGTTTTTGCCCGTCAGGAAGAAAATGCAGTCTTAAGGCCCAGACTTAATGCAGGGGAGTCTGGGCTGTGCGTCTGCACTGTTGCATTTTGTATTTCAGAAAAAAATTGATGCTGCTGTTTCAGTTTGGGGATCTTCGCAAATACTCCCTCCCCCCTGTTTTTGAACGGTTAATTCCTATTTTTCAAGAGGTTTGAAAATTAAGTTTTTATTATGGGCACCTAACATAATCCAGGGGATAGGAAGGAGAAAGCTTTATAAAGTGTTAAGTGCTTACTGGGAACAGTTAGCTGCAAGGATAGACTCTCAGCTTGACAGTCTTTTTGTTTGTTTGCTTTTAATTAAAGTAGAGTTGATTGGTGTGTTTCAGGTGTACAGCAAAGTGATTCAGTTATACATATACACACATCTATTCTTTTTCAGGCTCTTTGCCCATATAGGTTATTACAAAACTCTAGCAGTCTTAAGATGCTGCTGACCATAAAGTGTTTTTGTTGGGAAACTCCAGTCCAGTGGACAGGAATGTGTTTGGGGTTGGTCTTGTTTTCTGTGTGGGGAGGGCACAGTTTGAGAACTTTCTGTGCCTGCATCCCTACTTGCTAGGTGTTATATTCCTGTGTCAGAATGCTTTTATTTTTTTCCTTCACCACAGTTGAAGGAATATTTGTGTATTTAATAACTTCTAGTTTAGTTTAACTTTTTATAGGACTTGTACACGTTCGTTGTGGAAAGTTTAGGAAATAAGAATGAGCAGCAGATGCAGGAGATACTGTGATTCCCTCACCTCGTGTCGATGCCTGGTTCATCTTGTTCTTGTGTTTGTAGTATGTACCTGGAGGGCCGGGACATAGAGGCTTCTTGTCTTAATTTATAGAAGTGGGATTCTACTGATCCTTACCTGACTCTTTTTCAAAGGGAAAGATCTTGACATCTTTCAATTAAGACATTTTCCTCTCTAGCTTCCTGCTGGAAAGCCAGTGTGTACTCACCTCCACATCCAGTGGCCCCTTCCTATAAAGCTGCTAAATGTGAAGGGGAGCTTGATCTTAGAAGGAAGATCTGTGTTAGCCACCACCCGCCCCCCATCTAAGTATCTTATATCTGAAATACTCAAAATAATGAGACATTTCATTTGTAGCTTAGGCTCTGCTAGAATGACTGTATATATCAAGTCTCTTCTTTCATTTTCCAGACAGGGGCCTCCCCTCCCGCTTATGACTTACTCAACATTTTCATCCTGGGCCTGACCCTCTTTCTGTCTCCCTTAGTAATCCCCCAAGGACTCACTCCAGTGGCTCCGGCTCTCCGGTTTGTGTGGGACTGTTTATATCCACATGAGTGATGCAGCTCTCCTCTCCCTAACTTGCTTGTTTGGGTTTCTTGGAAACAACAAACTAGTCGATGACTTTTTTTGTCTTTCCTTAGGTCTACATGTTTGTTAATTTGAATTTAGCTCTGAAATCCTTATTTTCTGGAAGGAATTCTAAGGTGGAATTTAAAGTAATGCTGTATTGCAGTCATTGGTCCTTTTTCCTTGACACCCCCGCCCCCACCACCTTTTCCATTTGTCTTTCAGATAAAGAAACTAAAGGCGTTCAGTGGAGATGTGGCCAAGCTGTCCCTGGCAGACTCCTTTCTGCACTGCTTAATCCAGGTGCCAAAGTAAGAACCACCCATCTCTGCTTTTGGCAGCTCACAGTTCTCAGGTCAACAGGCATCACACGCTACAGCTCTGCTTCTTGTTTTTCAGCTATTCCCTGCGGATTGAAGCCATGGTGCTAAAGAAGGAATTTCTGCCTTCTTGTTCGTCTCTATACACAGATATGACGATTCTAAGGAACGCTACGAAAGGTGAGGAAATACATGATGCTTTGTGTAATTTGTTTTTATTAATTTTGGTAGCAGCCTATTTTTTAAAAACTGTTCAGATGAAAAGTTGTAGATATGAAAAGTTCCATTTCTGATACACTCTAAAAAGGGAAATGATGTGTTGCCAAGGATGGCATTTAAGGTTTAGCTCCATTTACCCCCCTGTTAATTAATTTAATTAATTGACCAGTCAATCAATTAATTAGCATGTTATCCTCCAATAAACAAAAGTTATTTCATCTCAGAAAGGGAACCTGTTAGTTGCTCAGTCGTCTCCACCTCTTTTGTGACCCCGTGCACTGTAGTCCACCAGGCTCCTCTGTCCATGGGATTCTCCAGGCAAGAATATTATTCTTGGGTGGCCATCAAGAAGGGTGGCTATTCCCTTCTCCTGGGGATCTTCCGGGCCCAGGGATTAAACCCAGGTCTCCTGCACTGCAGGCAGACTCTTTACCTTCAGAGCCACCGGGGCGGGGGCCCCGTCTCTCAAGTTTAGGAATAAGCCTATTGCTTGTAGTGCACTCTTGTTCCTCGCCTAGATTAGCTTTCTGAACGTGTGTGTGTGTGCATGTGTGTGTGTGTGTGTGGTATATGTTTCGTGGGTGGTGTGTGTGGTTGTGTGTGTGCTGTATGTTGTGTGTGGTGTGTTTAGTGTGTGTGGTATGTGTATAGGGTATGTGTATGTTGCATGCTCTCTGTGTGGTGTGTGTATCCCGTGTACACTGTGCACGTGTGGTGTGTGTCATGTGTGTGTTTCGTGTGTGTGGTGTGTGTGTAGCATACGTGTAAGTTGCATGTTCGCTGTGTGGTGTGTGTGTATCCTGTGTACACTGTGCATGTGTGGTGTGTGTCGTGTGTGTTTAGTGTGTGCGGTGGTGTGTGTAGCATACGTGTAAGTTGCGTGTTCTCTGTGTGGTGTGTGTATATCCTATGTACACTGTGCACGCGTGGTGTGCATCATACCAGCCTGGGCCCCACCCGCCTGTGCCCCCCACGCTCTGGCCTCTGTCAGTGGCTCTGACCCTGCGCCCTGCTCTCCAGGAAGCGGGCCTCCTTCCCTCCTGACCCCTCCGCAGCGATGTGTCCTGCACCCCCAGGTCCCCCCGACGCTCCTGTCTGAGAGGAGCAAGCCAGCCGTGTCTGGTCCTTTGGACTGCGTGCTGACTTGCGCTTGTCGCGGGGAGAGCCTCCTTGGGCCGCTCTGAGTCTTGCTCCACAGAGCGGGGAGCTTGCTTCTGCAGGCAGGCCAAGGAGAGTGCTGGCGCAGCTGCCTGCTTGCATCTCTGGGGCACAGTCTCCGGTGCTCCCTGGACCCCTGCTTCCCTTTGTCCCCTGGGGCCCTGGCCTCATTCCCTCCCGGTCACTTTCTAGGTCTCCAGTTACTGTGGTGCACTGCTCACTCCTGTTTGTTTGCCTGCTTAATGACTCTGACTTGTGTTGACATTAAGTCATATTTTCTTCAGCTCATTATCTTTTCTTCATTTAGAGAAGAGGCTAAGAATTAAGGGCATTTTCTTCTTTCAATATGAAGCGCTTTTAAAATTTCTTCCTATACTAAGGCTAAAGCTTTGAAAGAATTGTTTCCTCTCTTCAAATAGAGATGGAAGAATGTGTTTGCATACTAAGCAATGCAAATTTGTGGGCACCGTGGAAATGTTTTTTATCTAGTTACCCTTTAAAACCTGACCTTCTTAGATAACACAGTATAGGCAGTGATCCAAGTGTTACTTTTTGAAAGTAATACCAGACGTAATAGAGAACATTACCAATATCATAGGTGACATTTTATTACCTATATCTACTATAATTTTAATAATTATCTCTTTATCTTTTCAAATACATTAACAAATTTTAATACTGTTTATTTGTCTTGGTGGATAATACAAAAGGTTTATGTTTAAAGAACTAACTTACCAATATGACAATGACTGAGTTCTTTTTGAAACCTTTGAAAGTGAAAGTGAAGTCGCTTAGTCGTGTCCAACTCTTTGCGACCCATGGACTGTAGTCCACCAAGCTCCTCCGTCCATACGATTCTCCAGGCAAGAATACTGGAGTGGGTTGCCATTTCAATCCAAATAAAATGTTTAGTTTTGAATAAAATGGAAAGATTCTCTGAGTACCTGCCTCTGAGAGTTGGAGCTTTGCAAGTTATTTACATATCATGCCAACCTGTTTATTTTGTATCTCCTCACAGCTCATCAGCTAAGCAAAATGCTGCTTACTATTCATTTTCATAGTCCATAAACACAATCTCAAAGGATATAAAAGGAAAAAAAACAAAGAAATAACTGTTGAGATTATTCCTATAATACAGCATGCTGCTTTCCCTAAGATTTTTGTCTTTTCCACTCCTTAAAAATGTTCATCACTGAAGTATATGGGCACTTAAGTGTCATACGTGTCTGATTCCCAGTTTAACACCAGGATGGGCACCAGCAGTAGCCGGTGGTACATTAGTACACCATGCAATGCGCTGCTTTGTTCATTTCGGTCTTTTATACGGTTTAGGATCAGAGGTTGCTTCAGACACACTTCATCTCGGGTGTGGGAGCTGTCTTACGTGTGTTTGAGCTGCAGGCTTCTCTAAGGTACCACGGTGTGTTCTCTCTGACAGAGCTGATGTCATGTGAGGAATTACATTCCATATTACACTTGGTGCTACAAGCTGGGAATATCATGAATGCAGTAAGTAAAGTTCAAAAAAAATTTTTAATGTTGCATTTCCAACTTTATTTATCTGTCTAAAAGTGCATATATATATTTTTTCTTTTGATTTGTCTTCTTTAGGGAGGGTATGCTGGCAATGCAGTAGGATTTAAACTGTCTTCTTTGCTCAAATTGGCAGACACAAAAGCAAACAAACCTGGGATGAATCTCCTGCACTTTGTTGCTCAGGTATGTGGAAGTGATTGATAGAGTGCTTGTGCATCCCTGCTGGAGGCAGTGAAGTTTTTCAGAGGTTGAGGTGGCATCAAACAGTCAGAAAAGGGCATGGTAGATGCCAAGAACCTCTGTGTGCAGATCTCTGAGTTGAGCTGCACCTGGAGTTTCAGGGCTGAAGGGAAGTGGGGGGTCAGGACTGGGCACAGAGTCTGGTGAAGCCAGGTGATGAAGGATTCACACCCATAGCTGGGCAATCTGGATTTCACACATTAGTACTGGTGAGCCAGCAGTGGTTTGCACACATCATCATGGCATGACCAGGGATGTTTTTTCTAGGAAAATGAGGCATTATGGGGGATGGGTTGGAGTGGAGAGAGAGAGAAATAGGGGTGCCTCTTGGTGGAAGCTGGCGTTCATCATTTGAGAGGGTTGAGGACCCGAGCAGTGGCCATAGGGTAGAGAGCAGAGGCCTGGGTGTTGAAACATTTCTTTCTAGTGTTGAGTTGACTGGAGTTTTGACCAGTTGTGTGTAAAGAGTGAGGGGTCAGAGCAATGAGAGGATGGATCACTTCATTTTCTTTATGAACTGGGGGTGAGGAGCCTCGCCACCCATGCATAGTCTGGGGTCTGAACCCTGTCCACCACTTGCACACACAGACTGGGTCTGTGTGACCCCCAGACAACTAGTCACAAAGCCAAAGATAGCCAAGAACAGCTCCCTCTTTGTTAAATTATCTCAAATAACGAATTGTGCGGGCTTGTTTTTCCTGCTGAATCTCCTTGTTGTTTTGACAGCAATCTTGTAGACATAGCTTAACCTGGGAGGAAGGCTGTGTTGCAGGCTTAAGTGTGAGCTTCTGAACAGGGCAGAAGGGAGATTTTTGACCTGTCCTTTGTTAGCTATACTTCCTTAGACAAGTTATGTAAGCCTTAAGTTCCTCAATTTCTTCATCTAATGATGGGGAGTGGGGAGTGATAACCTCAAAAGTAGGTAATTGAGAAGGCGGAGGAAGATAATTCCAGAGTGTGATTATTAACTCAGTGTTCTGAATATAGTAAGCTCTCCATAAATAATACACCCTATTATTACTATATTCTTCAGAAGACAGAGGGCATGTTGCACTTGGTACTAACTGAAGAGTCCATTTTCAGGACATTAAGACCAGTAAACGTGTTCCTCAGCCCTGTTAGATCCCCATATCCAGGTGCTCTGTGTGGCTTGGTTCCTGCCCCTCGTGGGGAGGTTTCCTGATGCAAATTGCCCCCTTCATACTTGCCTTCCTTGTACCCTCTGAACAGGGGAAGGGTCCAGACTCCTCCATGGCCTGTGCGCCGTCTGATGCAGCTCAGTTTGCAGACTGGTCTAACCGCTGCTGGTGGCTGGGTCACACAGAGGCGTCCTCGTAGGTGTGGTGGCTTTCAGCAGGATAGATTGGATTCTTTTAGGAGCGGTGGGCCCTACGAAGCTGCCTCCTCCTTCCACTGAGTTTTCACACGCATGTTGTGTTTCATGTCAGGATCGGTTGCTCCGGGAAGTTAAATGTTTCTTAACAGTGGGAGATTTCTGCCCAGTCTTACTGAGAATGTCAGACTGAGTTTGTGTCTCTGGGAATTACTTGACTGTATCAAGCCTTAAAGGGAGACAGTGATTTTAGGGTTCCTTTAAGCCCTGAGAAGAATTTCTCCATGTAGTGTATAAAATTCCAGTTTTGTCCCCATAGCGTGAGAGAAAATTCTGTTTTTGTTCCAGGAAGCCCAAAAGAAAGATGCTGTGCTTCTAAATTTTTCTGAAAAATTGCTTCATGTTCAGGAGGCTGCCAGGTAAGGAAGAAAGAATATGAGACAAACGTGGTTGGTTGTTTTTTCCTTAACTACCTTCTTATAAAAACTGATGAATATTTTACAACTTCTGGATTCAGGTTTGAACTTTCAAAAGTTTTGTCTAGTTGAACTTCAGACCTTCCTTTCATTTGGTTATAGAGGTGTGTGTGCACCTTTGGAATTATGGAGGTTTTGAAAAATTAATCTTTATTTTTAATCTTAAAAAAACCATATTGCAGTTTATTCTAATGAATATCATCAGTGTAAAAATGTATGTATATGGATTAAGAACTTCAAATACCTCCACACCCAAAAGACAGGGCTCAAAGAACACAGCACTTGGAGTTGGTATACATCAGTCAAGCTCTCAGGGCCCTACCTCACTGATTCCTTTAGAATCTAACATGGTACGTTTACTTTCTATTGCATTAAAAGAAGTTGGAACCATATCAAGGGCTGTGAAAGGATTTTGTTGTAAATTAGTCACTCAACTTTACAGAGAAAGTATCTAACCAACATAAAGCTCTATTTACATCACTGTTCTTTGCTTCTGATCCCCATATAGATGTGTATTTTAATATAGCTATAATCTGTGTATTGGAGAAGGCAGTGGCACCCAACTCCAGTACTCTTGCCTGGAAAATCCCATGGACAGAGGAGCCTGGAAGGCTGCAGTCCATGGGGTCGCTGAGGGTCGGACACGACTGAGCGACTTCACTTTCACTTTTCACTTTCTTGCATTGGAGAAGGAAATGGCAACCCACTCCAGTGTTCTTGCCTGGAGAATTCCAGGGACGGCGGAGCCTGGTGGGCTGCTGTCTATGGGGTCGCACAGAGTCGGACACAACAGAAGTGACTTAGCAGCAATCTGTGTATCCATTCTGAGTCCTGTGCTTTTAAATTTACAGTGCATACCCATGCATGTAAATGTTAAATAGGGCTAATGTCCCATAGCCAGCTTTTTAAGGTAAAAGGTCCTGATTTGTGGCCACTGCTGCTTTCTGTGGTATAAACACTGCTGCCGTGGCTGACCTCAAGTTCCCAGTGGCACTGTCGATTACAGAGCTGGGAAACGATATCCACAGCCACAGCCGTGTCCCGTGCGCAGGCAGCAGCAGCCGCCTCACGTATCAGCCCAGCGCATGTCATCTGCTTGTTATCTGAGGGACTCTATCCAGCTGGGACAGCTGTGAACCAGATGCATAAACACACACCAGAGCTTCTCAAGCCCCGCCCACCACTGGCCCGCATCTCAGGGTTACTGTCTGAGAACGTCTAACCGTGGATGACGTCTTTCCCAAAGTGAGAGGATCAGTCCTAAGCGTGAACAGTTGATATCGTTCATATTTACAGACCACCAGAGCATTCCTCCCACAGAATGGGCATCTGCTAAGATGTAAACTGTTTTCCCTTTTGAATTACTAAAAGAAATTTGCGTGGAAATATTTTTTCCTCCTTCCAACACAGAAATGTTTCTAAGAGATACACATAGAAATAACGGTCCCATTTCTGGTCAGAGTTAGATGGGGAAGGTTAGCTAGATATTGTCTTAGGAAAAACTTACTAAGGTTTCTTTGAACTGGAAAGTGAAGCATGAATAGGACATAGGTGGGTGCCAGCGAAGGTGGACCACTCCTGTGTAAAGAAAAGCTAGAATCGACAGTGGAGCTTGAAAGCATCTTGATCTGTGGACCGGCTAACTGAATTCCTCCTGGACTCAGGCTTCCCCTGTTCACTTTACCAGGTGACATGAACATCCTTCATGCTCTATTAATCTCGATATGACGCTTATAACAAAAGCCTTGCCAGCAATCCCACTGTTTCTCTGCAGAATTCTTAGCTGTGTGTCCATTCTCTCCAAGACCCAGAGGACTGACTCTGGTTGCTTGTGGCAGGCAGCGTGCAGTCTGTGCAGGGTCTCTGCATCCCCGGTAACGTCCTGGTTATCAGCACGTGCCGCCACCTTGCTTTTCGTGGGTTAGGGCTTCTTGTATTTGCATTTTCGTGGCCAGAGGAACGTATAAGTATGTGAGTCCTGCTGGATGCTAATGCTGATGGCATAAAGCTGTGGAGACTTAGTTTATGAAAAGCTTCGCGAGTGGTTATCTCTCCAGCAAGAACAAAATTACAGCCCCCTCTCTTTGAACCACTATGTGTCTTTAGGAAGGAATTGCCTCTTAGAAAAACATAGGAGGGAACTATAAATATAGAGAGTGGTAAAGGTGATTGCAGCAGCCCTCGCCTCTACTTCCAGGGTCTCGTTTCATGTGCCTGGGGTGGCCGCCCCCTCAGCCCCAGTGCCAGCTGCCCACTCTCTCCTTTTTTCTTTCAGATTATCTCTGGATAACACGGAGGCGGAGCTGCACTCGCTCTTTGTCAGGACGAAGTCTCTCAAGGAGAACATCCAGCGGGATCGAGAGCTGTGTCAGCAGATGGAAGATTTCCTTCAGGTGAGTGATTCGAGTCAGTCCCTCTGATCTCCTCCTCAGTGGCCCTGCGAGGCCACTCACGTTTGCAGGGCTGTGTTTGTGGAAGTAGCAGGTTCCCATTCATGTTTTCCCCCTAAGCCAGTCAAAGGAGCTTGATGCTTCAGTGCCCAGTCTATGGGGGTGTCCCCGGTAGCTCAGCAGTAAAGCATCTGCCTGCAATACAGGAGACGCAGGAGACCCAGGTTCGATCCCTGGGTCAGGAAGATCCCCTGGAGAAGGAAATGGCAACCCACTCCAGTATTCTAGTCTGGAAAATTCCACGGACAGAAGAGCCTGGCGGGCTACAGACCATGGACTCGCAGAGTTGGACACTACCGGGCAGCTGAGCATGCACTCTTTGCTGGATTGGTTTTTTGGCAGAGGATATGCAGTATGTCTGACCCTGGGCCCTGGTTAGAGATAGGGTCTCTGTTTATTTCTGCTTGGTCTGCAAGATGGCACCCACTCCCACAGGGACTGGGATCACTTATGCTTACGCTTGGCGGCGACTGCTACTGCCTGGCGACTCAGGTTTTGGTGCGAAAGCTCAGTTCTGGAGTTCCTGCCTCCCAGTTAAACTTCTGGATGCCAGAATGAGGTTCTCATTAAAGACACCTGAGCACTTGGGCTGTTGTTCCTTCAGTTGTTTCTGTGGAAGAAACAAGCTCCGTTTTGGCATGTTTTATAGGGAGGCAGGAGAGCACACTGGAGCCAGGGCCTCCCAGCACCCCAGATCCACCGGCCCACAGGGTGTGGTGGGAGCTGCCCCGAGTAACGTCAACAGAACGCAGCAGAGTGGACCTGTTTGAGACAGCTCATCGTGACTCACTAATCACATAGTCTGACATACTTCTTTTATCTTCCTTATTTAAAAAAAAAAAGCGGCACCTCTTCATGCTTTGAGTCTTCAGGAAATGGTGTGCTACTCAGTTTGCCTTCGCCAAACAGGTCTGAAACCTCGGCATCAGGGCTTTGAGGCTTGCGAGCCAGGATATGTGAGGCAGGGCTGCCCTGGGAGGTGGGAAAGGGACCGTGTGCTTGAAGAGCCGACCAAGGTCAGCCTCAGCCTCCCCTGGTTTCCTTGAAATGAAGCCACATTAGATGCTGTGAGCTGCAGCTCCCACCAGGGAACACCTGATTTTGTTTGCCTCTGCTGGGAGTTTGTTTTTATTATTAAACACGTATTCTGTATTTTCTTTCAAACATCACTGAACTTTAATTTTCCCTGAAAAGTGCACAGATTTTCTCCTCTGAGACAACTAAGTAGACATCACCACAGAATCACATGAACAGGAGCTAGGAAAACACTCAGCAATAAGTAAGCCCATTCAGACAAATGGAGCAATCCAGGAGTGTGAGGAGAAGGCCCGTCACACATTCAGAGGCACATTCTGCAGGCCTGTTTCTCGGTTCTTATATGAGATGTTAATTTCTTCTGTTAAATAGCAGCATAGGAAAGCTTACGCTGCAAAGTTGCACACCCAGATGGCTGCTGAGAGGCAGCCTTGTTTTCACTCTAAACTCATCTTCCTGGTACTTATTTTTATCTGTGTAAGCAAAATATTCCATACAGCTATGGAATATTTTTCTCAAGTTTACTTTCTTTTTAAATAGGGGAAATACAGTTTTTAATGTAGGTTAGGGTCAGGCCATAGAAGGCCCTGAACGCCAGTCTGAAAACTTTGCTCTCTAAGCCAGGTAGGGAACGACTGAAGGGTTTTTTAAATAATTGTGCTTTTATTTATTACTTTGGCTGTGCTGAGTCTTCACTGCTGCTCTGGCTTTTTCTCCAGCTGCCGTGGTGGGCTTTTCACAGCAGCGGCTTCTCTCGGTGCAGAGCACGGGCTCTGGGTCAGGCAGGCTCCAGCACTTACAGCTCCCAGGCTCTGGGGCGGCTGAATAGTTGTGGCGGACGGGCTTGGTTGCTCCACGGCATATGGGATCTTCCTGGATCAGGGATTGAACCCGTGTCTCCTGCACTGGCAGGCAGACACTTTACCACTGAGCCACCAGGGGAGCCCCATTGAAGGTTTTTGAGTAGAAAAATGATCTACTATTTGCAGATGTGTTTCACATTTTGACCCTTTGGGTGAGAAGTAGCAAGTGCACTGGGGTGGACTTGATACTCCATAGCAGACAAGTTTGAGCTGAAGTTGAATTGGCTGCCACAGCTACCCATCTGCCATTCACGCTTTGCCAGCGTGGCTTTGAACTTTTTCATCTGAGGCCCCAACCATGAGGGAAGAGTTCAGAAACTAGCTCTTGGCCAGTGACTCCAAGCGTGGTGGCTTTTCAGGCTCTGTTCAGAATGTGTTACTCCCCAGGTCCCGGGGGGCTTGCAAGCATCCAGGCGCTCTGCTGTCCCCACGGCACCTGATGATGAGATATCGCAGGTAGAGTCAGCAACCACGAAGGTTCCTGTCAAAGTCCTGTTTTTCTGCAGTTCAGCTGCTCTTGGCTAGGATCCATCTTTCCCCCTGTGTAAGAACGACAGGCAGAGATTTATCCTTCCATTAATACCCTTCCCTCCACGAAGGAAAACACAGTGTGAACGCACACACTGCCTCAGGCTACTGACTCAGGTGGTTACTTTCTCTGGCATTTGGTTTCCTAAATAGTTTTGGTTTCCTACTGCCTCTGGAAGGCATCTGGTGTGAGAAAAGGGCTTTGAAACGGGGTAGTGTGTGGAGGGGATAGGAAGGAGCACATCTTCTTAAACTTTCTCTTTTTCTTGAGATTCTCTTTTGTGTTCCAGATTCGAGCCTGGTGGCCAGGGAGCAGCCCACAGCGTCACCATTGCCCAGGCCTGGCCCCCTACCCAGGAAGAAGTTTCTCAAATATCAGTTTGGCCAAAAAGTTTGTTCAGGGGGAAAGAAACATATAGAAAAAACCTGAGCAAACTTTTTGGCCAACCCATTAAAGTGTGATTTCATAAAGGAATATACCCCATGCATGCCTTCTTCATAAAATCCTTGTTTCCCAGTGAAAAAGAAAGCATATGAGGCTTCTGTGTGAATCTAACAGCAGTCATTTGGGATTAAGTTTAAACCCTTCCCAACTATGAATAAGACAACTGGTCAACACAAGGGACCTCTGGGGCCCTGATGCAGACCCATGACCAGCGTGTGACGCAGTTGTGAAGGCAGGAAGAACGGAGGCAGAGGGGTTCCCACTATGCCAGGGCCACGTGTCCAGTGACATTACAGGGGGACACTGGGTTGGCGACACCCTCCAGGTTAAAGCTCCTCGGCCTCCTCTGGCTCCCCTGACACAGGGGTCCACCTTGCTCCCCTGAGTTTTGTTTGGGGTGACTTACTCCCCTGTCGGTGCTGGGGGTCCTGCTGTGAGATCTGAGACTGAGCCCCGGGCCCCTGGCAGCTGTCGAGTGCTCACCTCCACGTCTGCCGTCTGTCCCTCCCCCGCAGTTTGCCCTGGAAAAGCTGGCAGAGCTGGAGCAATGGAAGCAAGAGCTCCAGGACGAGGCCCACACCCTCATCGACTTCTTCTGTGAAGACAAGGACACCGTGAAGCTGGATGAGTGCCTGCAGATATTCAGAGACTTCTGCGTCAGGTTCAACAAAGCGGTGAAGGTACGGCTCACGCCCTTGCCATGTTTTCCGAGTTCTCTGGATTCCTGCCTCTCCTCTTCCCTGGCCCCTGCCTGTGGCGGAATGCCTCAGCTTCACAGCATCAGGAAGGTCTGGCCCCGGTGTCTGGCTGTCCCTCAGGATTCCAGGGAGGCTCTGCCCGCTCAGCCCTGAGCCTTCCCCTGTTGCCAAGTCTAACGTGTGCTGCTCTTTCCAGCGCTCGCGCCGATGCTCTAAAAGCATTTTGTTCGTCAGGTTTGTTTAGGATGGCAGTCACGCTATTAAGGCATCTCTCTGAAGATCCTTCTCTCTTCCCAGGAGACACTTTCCTCCTTCAGGGGGCCCTTTGTGCAGTGGGGTGATCAGAAGGCCCCCTTGTCCCTCTTTTGAGCTCTGTAGCCATCTGGGGATCTGCATCTGGGGAACCAGGCTGTCCTTGGCCAGAGCGGGCTTCAGAATGCCCAGAGACTGAGGGAGCAGGCTGCTGCTGCCGCCTTTTTGCCCGTCAGCCTCCAGGTCATAATCTCTGAGTTCATGCAGAATCCAGAAAACTCTTTGGGTTTCTTGACTTTGCACATAAAACTTTCATCTGCCAACTAAGAACAACAGCCCATCATTTCAGGTGTTGATAAGGAACCAAATACTCCTGTGCACCTCTTTCCCTCAGTTTTAAGCACATGTTTGTCCATGGCTGAATTTCTCTGAGGGGCTGCGCCGTGTCTCTGCAGCCCTAAATGAGCAGCTCAGAGTGACTGGAGTTCTCAAACCGCCTTTCTCTGTCCACTGAAAAGGAGGCTGAGCCTGTGGCCATGTTTCCTCTCCTCTGTCCAAGCAGTGAGGTCTGCAAGGGAGGTGCTGGTGGGATGGTCCTGGCCAAACTGGCCCTGAGGCCCTCACTCCCAGCCGGAATTCTCCACGCTTGTGAGGGCACCTGTGTGATGCTCTCAGCCCAGCTGTCCTGAGAGCCAGGAGCTGGCCCTGTGCCCTCCGCAGGCAGCCTTGAAAGAAGACCCGGGGACCTTGAGGAGGCTGAGGCTGCAGGAGGGGCCCAGAGTCCCCGGTGGCTGGAGCCAGAGGCTCACAGAAACTTGGAAGGGAAAGTGCCCACTTGGAAGGGAAAGTCCACTGTTTGCGGAAATTGGTTTTCAAGTTAAAAGCACTGATGATAACAGATTTGGGTTGTGGGCTCCTCACGTTTATGTGGCGCAAGTATAATGAAGGTGCAGGCAGTAAAT
The DNA here is from genome assembly GCA_006408675.1 of Madoqua kirkii. Lineage (NCBI taxonomy): Eukaryota > Metazoa > Chordata > Mammalia > Artiodactyla > Bovidae > Madoqua > Madoqua kirkii. The sequence continues at coordinate 24,779 of SJYC01126773.1, forward strand.
TGTTCGGTGTGTGCACGTGTTCTGTTCGGTTTTGTTGGGCGAGGGCTGGCTCCTTGGAGCAGGGTGAAAGGCAGAAAGGTTGATAAAGCAGATCCTCGTCTCTGATTGTGGGAAGTGTGTCGGGCACAAGGGACAGACCTCTGTGGCATTTCTGGTGTTTACCAGGGAGCATTCAGAGAACACAGGCATCTCTTACTATCCTGAGTCTGCATTTATCCATCCCAACCACGAAGTAGCATGTGTGCACATAAGTGTGTGTAGACACGTGTGTATGTATGTATGTTGGCAACACTGATTCAGACTCCTTTTAATACCCATAGTATTTTTCTCTCTGTGCCTAAATAGCACTCCCGGAAGTCTCTTCTGTCTTGCCCTACTTGGGAGTTGAGGTCACAGACACGTGTGCAGTCAACAGCCCACACTGAGGGCACAGTGCCTTGACTGGAAGTTGGGCCCCAGGTTCTGACGACCACCTTAGGCAGATGGTTGGGGTCAGGCCTAGTGTATCCCGGCCATGCCCACGCAGCTTGAGGAGAACGGAGGCCTCCAGCCCTCCTGACACATGCATGTGCAAAGTGAAGCCCGTGACTCAGCGCTCTCCTCCAGCCAGTGTCTCTTGGTGGCGTGTTTGGATAGCTAGCTCTGGAACTGGACTCGCGTCCCTATGGCTCATGCGTCTTCCCGTCTCTCCACCCCACCTTCAGGACAACCACGAACGCCAGGTGCAGGAGCTGAGGCAGCTGCAGCGGCTCAAGGAGCTGGAGCAGAAGCGGCGATCCTGGACAGCGGGGGACTTTGGATTCAGCCGGAGCAGCAGCGAGAACGACGTGGAGCTGCTGACCAAGAGGGGTGCGGAGGACTTGCCCCCTTTTCTCTGCTGCAGGCCCGCTAGCCCTTCGTACCGGGCCCCCACCACCCGCCGCTCCCGCCTCTCCCTGGACACCATGGCCGACCGGGAGCTGCTTAGCTTCCTGGAGAGATCCACGGGCAGCCCCGAGGAACTCAAGCCCAGCAACTCAGCCCGGGGCTGCCTCTGGCAGGTCCCGCCTGACGGAGCCTGCAGAGAGCCTGGAGAACCCAGGGGCCAGGACTCCAGCCTAGTGCACAGACCTCGGGCCTTGGAGGGTCAGGAGGAAGCCCCCCACCCCACCACAGCCTGGCAAGCTGGCTCCCTGCAGCCCACCCCGAGGATCCCGCCTGCACTTTACGCCACCCTAGGCGCAGTGGGGTCAGCACCCTCCGAAAAAGGAACAGCGCACCGGTGGGCCTGGATCCTGTGCGGTCCTCACCCCCACTGTCACAGTTGGCTCTAGGGATTAGGGAGCATGAGCTGGTGACCGGGCTGGCCCAGTTCGACCTCCAGGCTCCCAAGGGCCCGGAGGAGTCGGCCCGGCTGACCAGGAATGACTGCAGCCCAATAGAGCTGGTGTCTGTGGGGGATGCGAGCCCACAGTCCCTGGGCGCCCCCAACAGCAGCCCGACGCCGCCCGTGGGCAGAGGTGCCCGAGTGGCTCCCAGCCCTGCCCCCCAGGATGGGGAGGCTGCCCCTTATGAGCCCAGAAGCGCAGCTCCGCCCTCTGAGGGGAGCAAAGACCCCGAGAGCCCAGACCCTGGGCCTCTGTTCTGCATCTCGGACACCAGCGACTGCTCGCTGACCCTGGACTGCTCTGAGGGAGCCAACTCCAGACCCTTAGAGGGGGACCCGGGCGAGGCGGGCGATGGGGAGGGCTCCGTGTCCCCCGAGGCCTGGGAGATGGGCGGCAGTCAGGCCTCCTCCAACCCCGTCTGCAGCCCCACTGCGGGGGCTCCCGCTGCTGCCTCCACCCCCGGCTCGGGCTCCGTCTCAGGGAAGAGCGAGCCGGAGAGCTGCAAAGGCAGCCCGCCCAGGGACAGGCCGGCCGGAGGGAGGGAGGCGACGGCCCTCAGGAGGAGCTCCCCCAAAGAGGCTCCGCCCTTGGCAGGGCCGCTCCGGGCCGGGGCCGCCCGGCGGAGCGCAGGGCCGGCGGGGCCCGTGCGGCCGGCGGGGCCCGTGCGGCCGGTGAGGACGCTGACCGGCTGCGAGAACGAGAGCATGCGCCGGGTCGTGCCCATCTCGCGCGCCGGCCGCGCGCCCCCCGCGGCCAAGGGCAGCCCCCGCGAGGCCCCCAGCGGGCCCGCCCCGCCTCCGGCCCCGGCGCGCCGGGCTCCATGCGAGGGACCGCGGACGCGTCGCCAGCGAGGCCCGCGACGGCGCCGGCGGCCCGGCCCGGGAGGGAGCCCCCCGCTCTGCTCCGGAGCTCCTTCAGGAAGCCCAGCGCCAAGCCCGTGCGCAACGTTCCGCGGCCGAAGCCCGAGGAGGACAAGGCGTGCCGCTCCGGCGCCCAGGGCCCCGACGGCCCCGGAGAGCCGCCCCGCGCCGCGCCGGCCGCCAGCGCGCCCCGGGGCCCGGCCTCGGTCCCCAGCTTCGCGCGCAGCACGGTCGCCTCCTCCTCTCGAAGCCAGAGGCTCGACTCTCCCGCCCTGGCCAGGGCCCCCGGCCTCACCCGGACCATGTCTCAGCGGCAGCTGAGAGTGAAGGGCGGCCCCGAGGGCGCCGCCCCCAAGGACAGCGGCGCCCTCCGGCGGGCCGGCAGCGCCCGCACCCTGCGGAAGGGGTCCGAGCCGGCCGAGGGCCCCGGGGCCGGCGCCGAGACCCCGCCCAAGGGCCAGCTGAAGGAGGCCAACCGCGCGGCGCTGGGGCGGGGGCTTCATCCCTTACGTAAGTGAGGGGCGTCCGCCCTCCCCGCTTGCCTTCTGGGGTTCGGATGGTGAGGACTGACGTGTGCGGCAGGCCGACCCTGAATTGTTCCACACAGAACCCCTTGCTGGGGCCGCCTGCCAGTGCCCCTGAAGGTGTAGCCTACATCCCCGCTGGACCGATCGGCCCCGGAGGTGGACCTGGTGAGCCCCGTCCTCCAAACACAGAGAGCGGTGAACGACTCAGACAAGGTCGTTGTCTGACTCAAAATCATCTGATGTTCGTAGGTGACCAGTAACAAGATTTGGGGGCCAGTTTTTATATACCAGTGACATTTTTTACTATTATAAAAATTAAACGTTGTTTTAGTTGGCTCCTTTCGCAGAGTTAAATGCCTCCCAGGGGGGAAATGATGAAGGTATTTTTTATCTTCCTAGTTCCCTGGCCTCAGGGTTCCACCTGCCCATGGTGTGCAGCTGGCAACTGGCTTCCACCGCAAAGCCTTTGGGTGTCCTGTGGTTGGCACCATCTTTCTGAAGACTCTCCCTTGCTCATCTCCGCCTGCTACCTTTGGTGAGGGGAACAAGAGGGAAAGCGAAACTGGTGGACAGAAATCCGGTGCTCCTCGAGTATTGGGGCTGTGGGGCAAGCCTCCTCTGTAGACGGGTGGCGGCCGCTGGGAGAACGCTGGAGCTTCCAAAATTTAGAGGTGCCATATTTTAATGGAAGGTCATCAGGGACTGTTCAGCTGAGCACAACTTTCCCATTCTCCGTTTTCTCATTTGAGTATTTGTTGTAACACTGAGCGAAGGCTGCTATGACTTGTGTCGACTCTAGTGCCTCCAAGGAGGAATAAACCCAGACTTTCTCCTTTGCTAATGTGACCTGGAGCCTGGAGAGAAAGATTCACTTTCTCTCTCCATGATATTTTTAAATGTTGATGTCTGTCCTTTGGTACAATGGTTTTAAATCCTGAGAAAAACCAGGTCAAGTTTGTAAAACCAGACCAAAATTGAAATTGCTTTAAGAAGACTTTATATTATCAGGAAATTTTTGAAGAAAAAAAAAGGCTTCATTCAAAAGAGGAAAACATACTACTCAGTTCAAATTTCACTGTTTCCACCCCAACTAGCTAATTAGGAAGTGAGGGGATTCTTGAAACGTTGTTATTTAAAAATTGCCCTTCCTCCCACTTTTTCACTCTTGATCACTTATTAGTGAAAGTTTGTTTTAGATCTGACAGCGGGAGGTGGGTTTAGGCAAGTATGGTTTGTATTCCTGGTGAATCCATGCGGTTGATGTTACAGTCCCCCTCCTGTTGAATGTTGCCCCTCATCCAAATTAATTGTAAACACTGAGCTTCCATAAGTCAGCTAAACTGAAAAGGAAAACAAGGCGCCTGAACACAAAACCTCTTATAAAACTAGCCCTGAGCAATATTTCCAGGGCTCCACAAAGATGGTTGTGAGAATCCTGAGCCATTTTTCGTCATCTCAAAAAGCCTTAAAAAATCATGTATTTAACCATGCAGACAAAACTGTTTGAAACCTAGGGCCTGTGAAAGAGGTCAAAAGTGTGTGGGTTTGTGGGTAGTGTCAGGGCTGTGGCCCCTTGGGGAACCCTGGAAAGCAGGGTCCAAATCCCTGTTCCCTCACTGGTGCTGCGAGGCTTTGGCAAGTCAGGCCCTCTCCTTAAGCCTCTGTTTCCCAGTCTGCATAAGTGGGGGCATGGCCTCTGCTGTGGTCTTCAAGGGTCCTGCCAACTCCCAGAGTCTAAGTCATCGTGGACAGCCAAGAACCCATCTCTGCCCTGGCATCAGCTTCCAGAACTAAACTCCAGCATTTCCACGGTGGAGGTCTCACATAAAGGCTTGCTCGGAAGAAAGCACCTTCAGAATGAGTTGCTGGTTTGAAATCTAATAAGCTGAGTTTCCTGAGAAGTGGTGTTTTGCTTAGCCCTATGGACCAACTGTATGCATCTGTGTGAGCGGGTGATCATTCTATTACCTTTTATTGGTAGTAAGCTTGGAAAATAATTTAAATATATAATGCAGAAATGTAAATAAGTTTATATATAAATTTTAAGATGAACTGAATGTATTTAAAGGTCCATTTATATGTTTGTTCTTTTATGTAATGTGTAGTTTAATAAAGTTCATGTTTATGAGATTTGTGTTTTCTCCTCAACTGCTTCTGTGGATGTGGGCATGTGACCCCAGTAAGAGAGTGCGTAATTTACTGTACAGAGAGAAGTGTGGAGATGGGGTGGACAGGAGGTGCCAGAAGGTTGGGATAAAGCAGCCATAGCTTCAGACATCTCAAGAGCCAAAATGAGCTGTTGATGTGTGTCTTCTCAATAGCATGGAACCTGCATTTAACTGCGTGGGCCCCGGGCGGGGGCCTTGTGCCATACCTGGGATGCAGGCATGCATCTGATATGCGGGTTACGCATGGAATGTTCAGCACCTCGTGCACACTTGCGTTATTCCATGTTGTGGGCCAACCTTTGCGCAATCTCCATGGGACCAGCAATCTGAATCTGCTCCTGTGCGCTCACATGTGTTTTGGCTCAGGACACTATTGGGAAATCTTGGCTCACCTCTGTGGCTGCCTCAGGAATGAGGAGAGAGGGAGAGAGGCATGCTTTTATTTGAAATGCAGTATTGGTTTGAAAAGAAAGGGGGATTGTGTCTAAGATGAGACTCATACCTTGGGATTTCTATCAAGTTTTAGTCCTAGCTACTCTCCCAGTTTAGCTGACGGGCTAAAGGAAGATCTTGGGGTCAGACAGCAATGGATGAGAGAGCAAATGACGTCCTTGTCCGGCTTGTGAGGTGCCACCCCGTAGATGTTTAGAGCCTGGTTTTGCCTGGGTTGTAAGCGGCTTGGAACATTGGACCCCTCCTCTACCGTCATCCCTGTGGTAACAGGGCTTACTGACACAAACCAAAGCAAGGCCTTTTATTTCCACAGTGGGTCTTGAGTAGTTATCTTAGCCCTTTTATTTTATGACTTTCTCAAGGAACCTGCGTTCTAGTCTTCTAACGATTCTCGTTGAAACCTAGGGACCACAGTTTCCTAATTGTTCATTCAACAGTCTGCGTATTTATATATTATGGTGAGAGGCTCTGGAATGGTTTACTAATTCAGGTTTCTGAGGTGAACAAATTTGCCACCTCCTGCCTCTAAGGGCGTACTCTCCTTCCTCTATCTCCTCCCACCTAGCAATGATGACATTTTGCAGTTTCACAGAATTTTCTATTGAAACTTAAAACTTTGTTCTTAATTTTTCATTATACTTTCGCTTCATGCTTCAGTCCTGCCATGAAAATAGAAGTTGGTTGTTTTTGTTTTTTTTTCTGGTATGTGTTCCTGAGCACATATGAGCATACACATTTAAGCCAAAGGTGACTGAGATATTGCAGTTGACCCACTGAGTACTTCTTAAAATTATTGGGGTTGTGAGCACAAACAAAGTGAGTAACAGTGGGTCTGTAGAGTCCCCCTACTCAGCTTCTGTGGAGCCACAGTGAACAGCTCGGAATGAATCCAGGACAGGCTTGAAAACATAACCCAGAGCAACCTCTCCCTGGGGGCATTTTCATCTGCAGATATCTTCCAGTGAAATGGCCCATGGCTCACTGGGATTGCCTCAGTGAAGACAAAGGTAATGTCCTTGTCGCTGAAGAACGTGGCTTTCCTGTCTTCTAGGCCAGAGCCCTGCAGCTCACTGCCTCAGTTTTCCTTCCTAGTTGGCAGGTGGGACAACTGGCCCCACTGCAAGGGGGGTCATGGCCTGAGCAGCACCCATGGTCTCCTTCATGGCCCTTGACCAAAGGCCACCAGGATCCTGGGGCGACCTGACCGCCAGCCTGTCAATGCTCGAGGTCCTCTTAGGCACTTTCGTACCAGACCTCTGGAGTCAGGCTTTGTCCCCTGCCTCCTCAGCAACATTCAAACGCTGGGTCATAGAGGTGGTCCCTAACTTGCCAGCAAGTAATGTTCTCCAAGTTTGCTCAGAATTAGATTTGAGAAGTTCAGAATGCACATTCCCCGAGCAACCATGTCGTGGTTATAGGTAGGTTTCCAATGGAGCCCATCAGAAACTTCCTTAACCCGTCCATGGGTGGGCAGCGGCACTGGTTTTGTAGGCGAGAAACTCACTTGTAACTGTCGTTCTAGAGGAAAACACCAGGGTGCCGCGAGCCTGTCCCCCCTAGTTAATGATGTTGTGTGGAGGTGAGGGCACAGGCGTGTTCACTCTCCGTCGCTGGACAAGAAAATCCTCTCCCCTCTGAGGTCACCACAGGAGCGCCCATCTCCTAGGCCAGTTCCAGTAAACAACAGGCTGTTTCCTGTGGGAGACTACCTTTCGTCTGTCCCTCCTGAGAGCACACGGCGCAGCTGAAAGATATGTGCCTTGTGCTTTCCATCCTCCAGGACCAGACTCAACCACACCCCCTCAGCCTCCGGAAAACCAGCAGCAGGTGGCAGGGCTGTGGGGAGGCCACCTGAGTGGCCAGGGCGTGCCTCATGAGCCAATGGCAGCTGGCTGCGGGGCCACTGGCCACTTGAGTGACAGCTGGGTGTGAGACGAGGGCAGTGTGCTCTCCATGGTGGCCCCCGACAGCGTCAGAGCACCAAGCGGTGCCCACTTTCCTCTGAGGGAGGCCTCTAGTGTGGGACAGGACACCTGGAGGGGGGTGGGGGTTCCTGGTCCCACCCCAGACCTGCACCAACTCAGCATCCTTCTGTGGGGGCCCTGATTTGCATTGAGTGACTCCCCAGTGACTTCATTTTTTGCTCTTGAGAACCAGTGCACCAGAGAGAGGCCAGAGGCTGGCTTCTCTGGCCTGGCCCTCTCCTTGGGCCTCTGCCGGGCAAAGCAGGTGCTTTTCCCCTGGGCAGGGGACACAGCTCCCTGCAGGCTCAGCACCCGGATGGGAGGAGAGCTGCCCCCAGGAACCTGAGGAAGTGGTCTAATTTGGATCTTGCAGCAGAAGCACCTCCACTGGGTGGCTCGGCCACTCCTTTAAGTCTGGAGCTCTCAGGAGCACGGCACCAGAGAGCCCAGAACAGTGGCTCCAGGGGAACACAGGAAGTGACGCAATGACCGCCTTTTAGGAAGATCGTAATTGAGTGTCAGTGAAGCAATTTGGTAATAAGTACTGAGCAATGCCACACCCACCTGACTGCCCACGGTGAGATTTTTGTCAGCAAAGTTGCTCTTTGGAACCCTGCTCCCTAGGCCTCTAGGATTCTGGAGTTTTCACAGCCTTCATGAGTCACTGTAACTCTGTTCTTCGGAGCTTTTCCTCGTGGCCGAGGCTCCTTCTCCCGCTGCGAGCCGAGGCCAGGCGGGCGCATCTGCGCTGACCTCACCGCTTAGGAAGGGGGTGGGGCAGCTCTCCAGGGTGCTGACTCAGGGCGGCGCGCGGCGCCCTCACGCGAGGCCGCAGCGGCCGGAGCTCAGCCCTTCTCTTCTGCTTTAGGAGGTAGCAGCCCTCCCTGGAAGGAGGACTGGCCCCTGGTTCTTTCCAAGGCTGTCAGCACAGAATAATTCACCTTTCACCGCTTCGTGCTGTAAACAGCTCCCCATTCGACAGGGAAAATTGCTGAGGTCTGGCCATGTAAACAACAGGCTGTTTCCTGTGGGAGACTACCTTTCGTCTGTCCCTCCTGAGAGCACACGGCGCAGCTGAAAGATATGTGCCTTGTGCTTTCCATCCTCCAGGACCAGACTCAACCACACCCCCTCAGCCTCCGGAAAACCAGCAGCAGGTGGCAGGGCTGTGGGGAGGCCACCTGAGTGGCCAGGGCATGCCTCATGAGCCAATGGCAGCTGGCTGTGGGGCCACTGGCCACTTGAGTGACAGCTGGGTGTGAGACGAGGGCAGTGTGCTCTCCATGGTGGCCCCCGACAGCGTCAGAGCACCAAGCGGTGCCCACTTTCCTCTGAGGGAGGCCTCTAGTGTGGGACAGGACACCTGGAGGGGGGTGGGGGTTCCTGGTCCCACCCCAGACCTGCACCAACTCAGCATCCTTCTGTGGGGGCCCTGATTTGCATTGAGTGACTCCCCAGTGACTTCATTTTTTGCTCTTGAGAACCAGTGCACCAGAGAGAGGCCAGAGGCTGGCTTCTCTGGCCTGGCCCTCTCCTTGGGCCTCTGCCGGGCAAAGCAGGTGCTTTTCCCCTGGGCAGGGGACACAGCTCCCTGCAGGCTCAGCACCCGGATGGGAGGAGAGCTGCCCCCAGGAACCTGAGGAAGTGGTCTAATTTGGATCTTGCAGCAGAAGCACCTCCACTGGGTGGCTCGGCCACTCCTTGAAGTCTGGAGCTCTCAGGAGCACGGCACCAGAGAGCCCAGAACAGTGGCTCCAGGGGAACACAGGAAGTGACGCAATGACCGCCTTTTAGGAAGATCGTAATTGAGTGTCAGTGAAGCAATTTGGTAATAAGTACTGAGCAATGCCACACCCACCTGACTGCCCACGGTGAGATTTTTGTCAGCAAAGTTGCTCTTTGGAACCCTGCTCCCTAGGCCTCTAGGATTCTGGAGTTTTCACAGCCTTCATGAGTCACTGTAACTCTGTTCTTCGGAGCTTTTCCTCGTGGCCGCGGCTCCTTCTCCCGCTGCGAGCCGAGGCCAGGCGGGCGCATCTGCGCTGACCTCACCGCTTAGGAAGGGGGTGGGGCAGCTCTCCAGGGTGCTGACTCAGGGCGGCGCGCGGCGCCCTCACGCGAGGCCGCAGCGGCCGGAGCTCAGCCCTTCTCTTCTGCTTTAGGAGGTAGCAGCCCTCCCTGGAAGGAGGACTGGCCCCTGGTTCTTTCCAAGGCTGTCAGCACAGAATAATTCACCTTTCACCGCTTCGTGCTGTAAACAGCTCCCCATTCGACCGGGAAAATTGCTGAGGTCTGGCCACTTCCAGGGACGACTGTTTTGCCAGTTCCCAGAAGGCAGCAGAAGCGATTTAGCTATATTTGGATTAAAACGATGCTTCAGCCTTGGAAGATGCTGCAGCGGGAAGAACAGTGCCTCCATTCAGCTGTGGAGATGGCAGCCTGGCTGGTCGTCTTTCTTTCTCTTTCCCAAGGCACCAGCAGTTCCCACAAGCTGATTCATCTCCAGGGAGGAGAGGGAAGAGGTGGGCTGCCTGCAGGGCAGGCTTCTTGCCCCAGCCGAGATGGCGGAACTACCTCCCCACCCCCACAGGGCCTCCTACTCCTGAGTCCGGTTTGGCTTGTATACAATGGAAAGGGGAGTCATCAGATCAGCACCTGGATAAGGTAGGTGCCCACTGCTCCCAGCCCTTCCCCGGCCCCTGTGGTTCTCAGCCAGCTCATAATGGGTTGGACTCCGGCTAGTGCTTTCCTCCCAAGAAGCTTTGCAGACAGGTGCTCACCACACACCCACCATTCTAGTGACCTAGTGGGAGGTGAAATTTGCCATTCCCACTTTTCAGTGGAGAAGTTCCCTCTGGGAGAGGTGGAAGGGAAGCGTGTGAACCAGTGATGCTTCGTGGCTACCCAAGGCACCATCTGTGGGGGTGATAATGCCCAGCATGAGGTCCTCAGCCCCAGGCCACCTTTCAGGAGGAAGTGTGATGAGCTGGATCATGGTGGAAGGCACGAAGGGACCCCCAAGGGTCTGGTCGTCGTGTTTAAGGATGAGCCCACTAAGAGTGTTCAAACTGAAAAAGGTGATAAGAACATGGTGGGGAGATTAATCGTATTCTGTGTTGTTCCAAAGCAAAGCAGAGCTAAATCTTCAGGTACAAGAAGCGCTCATGTCAAAGCTGCGTGTCCACCTCCCTGGGCCAGAGGCTCCCAGGTCCCTTCCACTTGGAAGACTCTGAGCCTGTGAGATGGCTGCCTCAGGCTCAGTTGCTGAGTTGACCCAGTAGCCCCTGAAGGCCACTTTTCCTCGAAGGGGTCACCTCCTGGGAGGCCCAGTTGTACCTTATAAGTCACAAGAAGCACCTTCGTGACAGCCACCTTGTCACTATGCCAACAGGCCCTCATGAGGGGTCTCCTGGGCGCAGGGCCCCCTGTTGCCATGGCAGTGCTGCTCAGCCCTCTGGAGCTGACCGCACAGCAGGGATGCAAGGACAGTCGCCTCGTGACAGATCCTCAGCGGGAGTTCAAGGCAAGCTTGGGATCCTGAAAAGCTCCAGGTCTTGCGGGGATTTTAAAACGCGGTGCCCAGACCTGTGCTATCCGGTGGCTCCTCAGAAACGCAGCCGTCTCCAAGTCCAGATCAAACAGTTCTTTCCTCCTCTGTCCTTTCACTCTGGAAATCTATCTTTCCCTCCCCTGAACTCACAGAGTGCTTGGGATTAAAACTCTGATCCCCACTTGCCTTGTAAGGATGGTTGATCATATCTGACTCCTGGACTGGGGGTATGTGTGTGTCGGGTGGGGTTGGGGGCGATTCTCCATCTGTGGAGGCCTCTAGATCCCAGCAAGTGCTGCCGCTAAGCGGGTGCCCCCACACATGAGTGGGCAGATGGAGTCCAGTGAGTGAGGGCAAGGCTCAGGGACCTGTGTGCTAGCGGAACATGTGGTCGAAGACCACTGCCTATGTCTGGACCTGGCCTAGGTAGATCAAGGTGGGGCGCACGTGACTTCCAGCAGAAGGCCTCGTGGAGGGGGTGAAGGACTGGGAGAGGAGGACTCTGAGAAGCACGAGGAAAGATAAGAACAAAGATAAAGACAGTACTGGGACCCAGGTGCTCAGTCTGCCCTTCACATGGAAAATCACGGGAGCCTCGTGGCCACGCCACCAACCTGCAGGCCTGCTGAGGGCAGCTGGACACCTCTTAGCCTTCCCCTTGGGCCCTGAGAGCAGAACGAAGCGGCCACGGGTATATCAATGTGACGCTGCATCCTTGATTTGCTCAGGGCGGCGACACATTTCCGGGCATGTGGGGAGAGGGAGGTAGCTAGGTTCCGGCCCCCCACCAACAGTCAGGCTCCTGCCCACTCTGCCATTTTATAAGCTGTGTGTGACTTTGGGAATTGCTTAACACCTCAGCTTGGAAACCATATCCCTATGTAACTTCAGAGCAGCTGAGAGGGTTTGATGGTTAAATACGTTAGACAGCACGTTTCCCATCGTCACTGTTCGAGGTCAGAGCCCAACCTGGCAGCTTCTCAGGGCCCCAGTGATGGGGGCTGGCTCGCGAGGAGGCCAACAGACCCAGGTGTGGCGGGCAAGGGGCCAGCAGGGCCCGAATCAGCCTGCCGACTCAGCCGTGTCCTCACGGGACTCTTTCCCTATCCATCTGGTGACCTGGTCCCTGAACGCACTTTACCTTTATTTCTGTTTCCTCCTCTTGCCGAGTAGGCAAGGCAGGGCCCCATGACACCTGCCAGTGTATAACCAGGCGGGTTGTGTCTAATTTATTGGATCTATAAAATGCAGCTGCTCCCAAGACCCATGATCTCACTCTCGAGGCCAAAGTCTTCAGGGGATTCCCTCTCACCTGGGACTCACCTGGGTGTCCTTTCCCTGGGAAAATATTTGCCCACCAGGTGTCTGGGGGGAGGTGCTCTTGAGAGCAGCAGGTATGGTGTTGGTTCGGGAAAAGGAGCCTCCCTCGAGGTCAGTGAAACCCAGCGGGAACACGAAGAACGGGGGTCCAGCACCCTCCTCCTCTCCCGGCCCCACCCTCCTGCCCTCCTGACCACCTGCTGCCTTGGGCCACCTGAGGGGGTGTGTCCTCTGCCCACTTAAAACCTGCCACCCGGCTGCAAGGAAGGCCAGACAGACAAAGGAGGCCATCCAGCCCGGGGGGAAGCATAGGGGCCTGGAATTCCTTCTGGTCTGCCGTGGGTCACCCTGCTCAGTTACACATGCCCTCAAAACATCTGTGTCCTCATCCTCCGAGGAGGGCAGGGGGGCTATGTCCTCCCAGTTCCCATCAGTGCTGATGTTCTTTGGAGGTCTGTTTCTTGGCGAGAGTGTGAGTGACGTTGGGGCCACACCAGAGCCCACCCCTTCTGCCTCATCACTCACATCTTATACCAGCAGCCTCACTCCTCTCCCAAGGACTCAGAGAGCCCACCCGCCTTTCTGAGGACCCTTGAGGGCAGGGGCTGTGGAGAAGGACAGACTTGACTCAGATCTCAGCTCTGCTAACTGGATTACTGTGGGAAAATCACTTACCAGTAAGTCTCAGCTTTTCATCTGTAAAATGGTATAAATCAGGCCCCTTTTTGGGGGTTGCTATTAAAATGGGAGATATATTCTGGTGCACAGAAGGTACTCAATAAATGGTGACTGGAATGATTAGGGAAGTTTGTTTCGTGAATGTTTCCCATTTGCTTAGTGACAGTTGACTGGGGCTCTAGTTTCTGATGAGCCCCCATGTGAGAAAAATGGTGGATAGTCCAACAGGATTATAGTTGTCTTTCACTGCAAACATGATACAATCTCAACATAAAAGAAAAAAGACTAACCATCTGGCTCCACTTTGCCGATAAAGGTCCGTCTAGTCAAGGCCATGGTTTTTCCAGTAGTCATGTGCAGATGTGAGGGCTGGACCGTAAAGAAGGCAGAGCACTGAAGAACTGTAGTTTCTGAACTGTGGTTGGTGTCGGAGAAGACTCTTGAGAATTCCTTGGACTGCAAGGAGATCAAACCAGTCAGTCTTAAAGGAATATTCATTGGAAGGACTGATGATGAAGCTGAAGCTCCAATACTTTGGCCACCTGAAGAGCTGACTCATTAGTAAAGACCCTGATGCTGGGAATGATTGCAGGCAGTAGGAGAAGGAGACAACAGAGGACGAGATGGTTGGATGGCATCACCGACTCGATGGACATGAGTTTGAGCAAATTCTGGGAGGTAGTGAAGGACCAGGAAATCTGGTGTGCTGTAGTCCACGGGTCTGCAGAGTCAGACACAGCTTTGCGACTGAACAAGAATCTGGCTCTGAAGGAATCTGTAAAAGAGAAATTCTGAGTGATTTGAGCATACCAGACCACTGTTTCTCACACGTGGCCACAATGTTTGATCGTTTTCCACAGTTTAATACATCTTTAAGCCTGAGGTTTGTCGCCACTGGAGCCTCTTAAAGGAAAGCGCTGACAGCTCATCCAGGTGCCTACATCACATGCCAAACCTGTGTGCTCCCAGCAGAGCCCAGGTGGCTCAGCAAAGAGCTACTACCCATTGCATGATGCCCAAGGATGTCAGAAGGTGCAGGGCAAGCCGGGAGTCCACCCACTGCTGGACTGGTTGAGCGGCAGGTTTCTGCTGACTCCCCATAGGGCTCTAAGACGAAGCAATCCCTTAGATCTCTTGGTTCCCCAGCACTCCAAGGGATGGGGACATTGCCAGTCACCTGCCTATCTCACTAGAGAACAGTGGGGGCAAATGCATTACTGTTTTAAAGGGACTTTGGTCAACTAGCCCAGGGTTTCTTTTCTGCTGACACCCTGACCTTGATGCTGACAGTTAAAATGGGAGACACACACTCATCTGTGTCAGCAGAAGTCAGCATCGTGGCAACTGCCCTGGAGAGTGGGCAAGGACCCAAAGGGGACTTCTGCGGCCTGGGACTATTCTGGAATATGAACAGATATTGATTATAGGAGGAGGTAGAATTTGTGAACATTCATTCTTTTTCTTCTTCTTTTTTGTTGTGTGTGTCTGTTTTTCTTTGTTTTTGAACATTCTGTCTTACAATATACACTCTTTTCCCTGTGTAAGCTTAGTGTGCTTTAATCGTGAAAAGCCGGGCCGTGTAGGATCGGGGGGTGTTGATGATCTTACTCCGTCTTGAGGGCTGCTCCTTAGAGAGGTGCCCCAGGATTCATTGTTCATCTCCTTCTCCCAGGAAAGTTAGCCATAAATCTCCACCAGCTGCCTACGTTACTACCCCGTCCAGTTTTCTTGTCAGCAGTCTTATGGGTCTGTGGTTCCAGCAAATCTGTTGGCGTCAACACACCAAACCCACCCTGTGCAGAGCTTCTGGACGTGCAGAGGGCTGGCTCCTCTCTGCCTCGGCACCACAGTGACACCATTGCCTCCAGCAGGACTCACTCCCGTTAAAGCCCTGTCCAAGTTCTGTGCTTAACCTGCCCAGGTGAGTTGATGAGCTCATCTGAGCTTTGAGGCAGTTGTCCTGGAAGGAGGAAAAACACTGAGCAACAGAGATAAAGGAGTTATCTGAGCCTCTCAGTTCCCCAGGAGGTTCTCACCTTGAACTCCACACAGGAAGGGCCAGTTAATGCCAGTGCATTACCTCAGCCTGTGTGCTCATGTGCTCAGACAAGCACAGCCCAGCCCTTTAAACAAACACTCTCAGGAGGCTGGGCTGGGCGGTCAGAAAATGGAAATGGAGAGAGTAGAACACGGGGGCCAGCCACGCACTAGCTCTTCCTTTTGCCCTCCAGAGTGCAGCTGGCCTACTCGTACGCCCTCTCTGGGCCCTGGGTTCCTCAACCCTCAGCCTGGTGGGGAATTGGGTTGGAATAGTTCCTATAGCCCCTGAAAAAAATGGAATGCAGCCATCGTGCCCAGCGGAAGCAAGGCCAGGGCTCTCACTAGCCGGTTGGTTGGCTCTGAACTGTCACACGCTGTGTTGGACACGGGAGCCCAGGGTAAAGATGCCCAGACTTGGTCTTGGAGCACAGCTCTCACCGATCTGTGCAAAGCCCCCTTCATGCTGGCTTTATCTCTCCACCTGTGATCTCCACTCCCACCCCCTCTCCCCTCGGGAGCCCATCGTAAGATATTTGATGTTCGTTCTTAGATTTGTGTGTGTGTCTGTCTGTGCTCAGGTGAAGGCAATGGCACCCCACTCCAGTACTCTTGCCTTGAAAATCACATGGATGGAGGAACCTGGTGGGCTGCAGTCCATTGGGTCGCGAAGAATCATATTGTTCATCTCCTTCTCCCAGGAAAGTTAGCCATAAATCTCCACCAGCTGCCTACGTTACTACCCCGTCCAGTTTTCTTGTCAGCAGTCTTATGGGTCTGTGGGTTCCAGCAAATCTGTTGGCGTCAACACACCAAACCCACCCTGTGCAGAGCTTCTGGACGTGCAGAGGGCTGGCTCCTCTCTGCCTCGGCACCACAGTGACACCATTGCCTCCAGCAGGACTCACTCCCGTTAAAGCCCTGTCCAAGTTCTGTGCTTAACCTGCCCAGGTGAGTTGATGAGCTCATCTGAGCTTTGAGGCAGTTGTCCTGGAAGGAGGAAAAACACTGAGCAACAGAGATAAAGGAGTTATCTGAGCCTCTCAGTTCCCCAGGAGGTTCTCACCTTGAACTCCACACAGGAAGGGCCAGTTAATGCCAGTGCATTACCTCAGCCTGTGTGCTCATGTGCTCAGACAAGCACAGCCCAGCCCTTTAAACAAACACTCTCAGGAGGCTGGGCTGGGCGGTCAGAAAATGGAAATGGAGAGAGTAGAACACGGGGGCCAGCCACGCACTAGCTCTTCCTTTTGCCCTCCAGAGTGCAGCTGGCCTACTCGTACGCCCTCTCTGGGCCCTGGGTTCCTCAACCCTCAGCCTGGTGGGGAATTGGGTTGGAATAGTTCCTATAGCCCCTGAAAAAAATGGAATGCAGCCATCGTGCCCAGCGGAAGCAAGGCCAGGGCTCTCACTAGCCGGTTGGTTGGCTCTGAACTGTCACACGCTGTGTTGGACACGGGAGCCCAGGGTAAAGATGCCCAGACTTGGTCTTGGAGCACAGCTCTCACCGATCTGTGCAAAGCCCCCTTCATGCTGGCTTTATCTCTCCACCTGTGATCTCCACTCCCACCCCCTCTCCCCTCGGGAGCCCATCGTAAGATATTTGATGTTCGTTCTTAGATTTGTGTGTGTGTCTGTCTGTGCTCAGGTGAAGGCAATGGCACCCCACTCCAGTACTCTTGCCTTGAAAATCACATGGATGGAGGAACCTGGTGGGCTGCAGTCCATTGGGTCGCGAAGAATCAGACACGATTGAGAGACTTCACTTTCACTTTTCACTTTTATGCATTGGAGAAGGAAATGGCAACCCACTCCAGTGTTCTTGCCTGGAGAATCCCAGGGACAGGGGAGCCTGGTGGGCTGCCGTCTATAGGGGCGCACAGAGTCGGACACGACTGAAGCGACTTAGCAGCTGTGTGTGCTCAGTTACTCAGCCGTGTCTGACTCTTTGCCACCCTTTGTCCTGTAGCCCACCAAGCTCCTCTGTCCATGGGATTTTTCAGGCAAAACACTGGAATGGGCTGCTATTTCCTTCTCCAGGGGCTCTTACTGAACCAGGGATCGAACCAGCACCTCCTGTGCCTCCTGCATGGCGGGTGGATTCTTTACCTGCTGAGCCATTGGGGAAGTCCATGTGTGTCTATTTGTCTCTATATAAAGATATCCCATTGCTTTGCCTGTGTGTTTTTAATTTACATGGGTGATGGCATGCTAAGAATCTTGTCCTGTGCCTTCACTCTCCACTGTTCTATGACCCTTCCGTGTTTCTAGCTTATTCATTCTTACTGATGCACTCAAGTCCTAAGTGTGTGGCCACCACGTCGTCCCTGTCCATCCCCTACTGATGGACCCCTATGGCACTCTCTCACTGTCACCAAACCCGGCACCCTGGCTGGCATTTCCACACACACACCCTTAAGGACCGCAGAGCTTCTTGAGACTGCCCTGCACAGTCTGTGTGCAGCCACCATTGTTGGTCCTGGCAGATTGTTCTGGACGGGACAAGGAGCAGCTGCCTAGGGCTGGCGAGGCCGGGCCTGGATCAGGGCCTGTGAGCCTGGGCAGCCTGGGGCCGAGTTGTCGGACGCTGGTGCTGGATGCCCTTCTCTGGGGAGGACACAGCTTTCGCTGATTGGCTCCAATTTTGAGGCCAGTGTCCCCTTCCTTTTAACTCATGTGTGTGTGTGTGTGTGTGTGTGTGTGTTTACCATCTGAGCCACCAAGGAAGCCCATAACGGTGAGCTGTAATTAAAGGTGATTTGATTGACATTTGATTGTCTCCTCACCTCCTAGACTGCAGGTTCTGCAAGGGTAGGGCTCTTTGCCCCTGCTGTCAGATAGGGCCCCACACCTAAGGCCAAGCTGGTCCAGCAGACTGCGGCAAGCAGACGCTGGGTCTGTGTCAGTGGTGAACTCGGGATGTGAGGAATGGAGAAGCCTGGGCGGGGCCAGGCCCAGGGGGAGGGAAGAGGGGGGCTCCTGGAGGGCAGAAGTCAAGCAGGCCCGCCCTCAGGTGCCGCCTACCCACATGCCCCCTGAGACTGGGGTCCCCTTGCCTCCGCCTAGAGCCTGCTCTGATTGCAGGTACTTCTGCCTTAGCACAGCTCTGACCTCAGGAGCATCCAGCCTGCTCCCTTCCTCTCTCTTCCCCTCGGCCTCCACCCCCTTTCATGGACCTTCACTGTAGGCTCAACCCTGTGCTAGGACCCGGCAGGGTCAATGTCCCCAGCAGAAGAACCATTATGATGCGTGGATGTGAGTTTTTTTTAAGAAACAGAACAAGTCATCGCCCAGGATGTTGGAGGCAGGGGCGAGAGGGTAGTCGGTCACCTCTGACAGCATGGAGGGGCGATGGCTTTGGGTGGAATTTTGTCAAGAGGTGGTGGGTGGAGGGTGTCTGAGCCAGGCACTGGGTCAGAACCACATGTGTGGTCAGGGCTGGGGTGGACCTGTTCCCAGAGCCTGAGGTCCAAGGCAGAGGCAGGGTTCTGGGTCTGGGGAGCAGTAGGGGCCAGGCTGCAGGGGCAGGCGATGTGGGGGTGATAGGGGAAGGGTAGAAGTGGGGTGCTGTTCAGAGGGGCCACTCAGGCGGTATCCCGAGGGCCACGCTTTATGGAAGAATTGTAAGCTGGGCATCAGGAAGAAGCGTGCCCTTTAGAAGATCACACATTTGTGTAAAAGTGTGTAAAGTCATTGCTGGGTGTCCAGAGGAGAACTGAGGCATCTGGGGAACCACTGGGCAGGGTCTCACTGGGGTCCAAAGAAAGAGAGCCCCTCTGAGTCAGAGATGCCTCCCCAGCTTTGTGACCCAAACAACCATTAGCAAAGCTGTTTTCCAGAAGCAAGAAAGGCCCCCCGCAAACTGTCCTGTTGCTCGGAAGAAGCAGGACCTCTACCCCAACCTTGCCCCCAGAGGGGCCATGCGGGCCCGGGCTGGCTGTCCCCCTCTTCTCCCTGCACTCTCGCCCCGTGAGGGGGGCTTTCTCTTCCCTCTCCTGAAACTGAAGCCTCCGAAGTGGCCTTGGGAGGGAGTGGGACCCTCCTGCGGGGCCAGGCTGAGGAGTCTCACGACCAAGGGAGAAGCCGTGATCGCCGTGCCCGCCTCGCCCTGGTGCTGAGGAGAAGGCTCTCCAGCTGGGCACCAAGCTGGACTTGCAGGCGGGGCTGCCCTCCGGGACCGGGTTGGGGGCTCCCGGCCTCTTCGCCCCGCCCCGGCACTCTGTCCATCGGCTGCTTCCGATGCCTCTTTCCTCTGTCCCGTGACCCCAGGCCGCTCGCCGTGACCAGGTGTGACCAGCGCAGCCTCTGCTGTCGTCCCCTGAGCCAGCCGGGCTTCCCAGAGCAGCCGCTGCCCTGCCAGCCCCTCAGGGGCCTGTGAGACCCATCCTGGGCGCAGCGCTGGCCGACAGGCAAACGCCAGCGAGAGCCAGCTCCAGGCTCCCTATGCAAACAGGGCTCTGCTGTCTTTGCCCTGCTGCTGACTCTCGTGGCCCTGCTGTGCCCCGCACACCTTCAACCCCGGCTGAGGGCACCAAGCTTCCTCTCTCTCCTGTGGAAACAGAACTTGGGGACATTCCCAGCCTGGTGAGAGTGGCATAGACTTGCAGGTCCCCATTCAGGGAAACGTCAACATTATCTGGGGGCTTATTTTTTCAATTTAAAAAATTCAGTTGGTTTTCTTAAAGTTTTTTTTGTTTGTTTGTTTGTTTTTACAAAAAGTTCAGCCTGGGATGGCGGCTGCCCCACTCCCCTCCCACCCTCTCCTTCCTGTCTTACCGCTTCTGATCCCCACTGGGCTGTGGGCGAGCATAAATGTGTCAGCACAAATCCCCAAGAGAACTCCTCGGCGTTCTCTGGTGAGCCGCCCCATCACATTGTACCCTGTTTGCACTAGGAGAGCGCTGGGTCGGTAAGATGCTCAGTCTAGGGGTTGGAGGCCTGGCAAGCAGAGAAAGAGACGAGGTTGCTTGGGACTGAGGCCATTTGTGTCCATGGAACCCGGCCAGCTATTTGGCCTGTTGGTCAATGAAACCCCTGACCTCAGCCCCCAGGGGTTTCCATGTGTGAAGCCTTGACCTTCCCCTGTGTGTCTGAATTCGACTCTTTGCTATGGCACAGGCCAGGTCTGCCTGCAGCCCAGGTAAGATAGGAAAACAGAAGGAGGCGGGGAGAGCACAGCTACCTGGGATCCTCCGGAAGAACTCATTTAGGCTTAATTATTGAGAGTAGCTCTTGATTTCAGTGCTCGTGCTCTACAGACGTGTACGGTACAAGATGACAGGTGACCCCCCACTGCAGGCCAGCGCTGCTGACGGAGCTCCTGGGAGCCCGTCCGTCTCCCTGGCCCCCTCCCTGAACCTGCGCACACACTGCACGCCCAGGACTGCGCCGCGTACTTGCTCAGCACAGCTCCTGCCCATCCGGGAGAGCCCGAAGCCGGTGCCGATCTCCCGGCAGGGGAGTCAGCAGCAGCCCGTCCTGCCTGGCAGAGGGTGAGGCCACCTCTCTGGTGCCAAAGCAGGAGTGAAGAGTGACTCACAGCTGCTCTCAGGTGTCCAGTGTGTGACCAGCTCTGTGCATTGAATAAAAGAGGATAGGCCTTTTTTGGGGGGACGAGCTGTTTTATTCATCTGAGTGGGCCCCAGCTTTATGGTTTCTTTTTTTTTTTTAATTTTATTTATCCCATGCAGCATGCCAGACATTAGTTCCCCGGGAATCAAACCCGTGCCTCCTGCAGTGAGAGCTGGGTGTCTTCCAGCAGTTGCTGGACCACCAGGCAAGGCTGTAAGGTTTCTTCCTAAATCCCCAGTTCATAGGTGGGTCAGAGAGCAGATCATCAGTGTAGAAAGGGCGCTGGACTAGGAGCCCACCAGCCAGTCAATAGCTATTTACTGATGTCCTACTATGTGTCACTGGTCAGGCACAGGGGTGTAGGAAGGACAAGAGAAAGCAAGTCCCAAGGAACTTATCTACTGGTGGAGCTTATGTTGGAGATAGGAAGTAGTCATGGAAATACGAAGGCATTTAGACGCTGGTCACTGCCACGCAATTGAAGTTAAAATGAAATTTAATTTTAATTTCAATTAAATGAAATTAAAAGACATTTGCTCCTTGGAAGAAAAGTTATCACAAACTTAGACAGCATATTAAAAAGCAGAGACATTACTTTGCCAACAAAGGTCCTGGTAGTCAATCAAAGCTATGGTTTTTCCAGTAGTCATGTATGGATGTGAGAGTTGGACTATAAAGAAGACTGAGGACCAAAGAATTGATTCTTTTGAGCTGTGGTGTTGGAGAAGACGCTTGAGAGTCCCTTGGAAGGCAAGGAGATCCAACCAGTCCATCCTAGAGGAGATCAGTCCTGAGTGTTCATTGGAAGGACTGATGCTGAAGCTGAAACTCCAGTACTTTGGCCACTTCATGAGAAGAGTTGACTCATTGGAAAAGACCGTGATGCTGGGAGGGATTGGGGGCAGGAGGAGAAGGGGACGACAGAGGATGAGATGGCTGGATGGCATCACTGACTCAGTGGACATGAGTTTGAACAAACTCTGGGAGTTGGTGAAGGACAGGGAAGCCTGCTGTGCTGCAGTCCATGGGGTCACAAAGAGTCAGACACGACTGCGCAACTGAGCAACAACACCATCATGCCGAAGGTACCGCAGGATGAGCTGCTGAGGGGCTGAGAGTCAGCAGACATGGGCAGCTCCAGTGCAGCCAAGAAGCCGCTATGTGATGCAGACAAGGCATGGATCCCAGTCTCCACTACCGCACAGTGACTGTGTCGGCCTAGCTCGCCTCGCGTCTGCTATCCACAGCGGGAGCACACAGCTCTCAGCACAGTGTTCCCTGGTTCTTCCCAGAGTTCATTTTCAGTGATTGCGGCCTCCAGGAGTGGTGATCTTTGTTAACATTCTTCATCTAACAATGGCCAAAGCCCTAGAGGACACAGAACAGAAGCAAGAGCAACCCAGCCTCGAAACCAACACATCCTTACAAGTCAAAGTGGTTCTGTGCCCTCTGGGCCTTTGTCAGAAGCGCAAGTGAGAGGAAGGCAGGTGACTCCCTGGAAGTGACAGCACCAGGCCTCTGGGCTCCTGCAGTCAGAGGCCTCGAGGGCAGGGCAGAGCTAGACACCTGCGGAGGGAGGGGGGCAGCAGGCTCTGAAATAGACTGGCAGAAGCTTCACGGGCCCTGGGGCCCAGCACCCTCAGCTGCCACACACCTGCTGGCTGGGGAGGCTCCCAGCCCGCTCGTCACACCCCAACTCCACCAGTAATTTCCCCTTGGCACGGCTCTGCTGCAAACAGGGCCAGCAGATCGCGTTTGCTGGGTGCTTCCAGGACCAGCCCCAAGGGGCCCTGGGTGCAGGCAGCATCAAGAAAATCCTGCTTTGCAGAGAGGACCAGTTTGGCCCTTGAGGACCAGAATGGGGAGGAAGCGGTGAACAGGCTCTCTCTCCCTTTCCCTCTCTCAAAGTGCAATGACTCATACGCTCTCTCCCATTTTTAAACAATTTTTTTTAAAGATTTTTTTGATGTGGACCATTTAAAAGTCTTTACTGAATCTGTTACAATCTTGCTTCTGTCTTTTGTTTTGGCTTTTCGGCCATGAGGCTCCCTGACCAAGGATCTATCCAGCATCCCCTGCGTTGGAAGATGAAGTCTTAACCACTGGACTGCCAGAAACGTCCCTTCTCTCTTTTTATTAAAATGTACAGGTTCACGTGTCACTTAGTAAATGGGGAACGGTGCCCGGGGCTTGAGGACCAGTCCTGGGCTCTTTGGGCTCTAATGGGTATAGGATGGCAAACTTCAACCCATGCTGAGGTTCTCCCGTCTCAGTCTGCCAGGCATGATGCACAGCTGAAAAGTTAGTGCTTTTACTTTAGGGGAAAGAGGAGAACTCTCTGGAAACGTCCTCTCTCTTCTGATGCATGCTCACTCATAACACGACAGGCTTAGGGACAGTGAATGACATACATTAGTGCAAGAAAGCGAGCCAGTCAGACAGACTCGTATATCTCTGCTCCGTGACACACAATTATTCACACTCCTGAGGCCGGTAACTTCACGGGGACCCAGAAGAGCCAGGACCTGAGGCAGCTTGGGGGTGGGTTGAAATGAAGGCAAAGTGAAAGCTCCAAACTACACTACCTTCAGTCTCTCTGAACCTTGGACCTGCTACTGGAGGAACATTCCAGATCAGATGGATCTGCCTACAAAGACTGGAGCCCCTGCTCAGCATCAGGGCACGGAGCTTCCCTGTTTTGTGGGGAAAGTGGGAACAGACAGGAAGGCAAGCCGGGAATCTGGGGGATTTGCCTGACCCACCAGTGGCAGAATTCTGACTTCTCAGCTGGACCTTCCTGTATGGAGGCTGACCCACAGTGCTTTGCCTCTTCAATCCTGCCAGAACCTTTCTCCTTCTGGTGGAGCACTGAGTGGTGCTGGTGCTGGTGGTGCCCACAGATGAACTTGTTCTCTGAGAGCTGAACTGTGGCAGGGAGTTAAGCCTCTTCCCACCGCCCCTCCTGCTGGCCGTCCACTCACCCTCCCACTTACTGTGTGGAGGTCAGCGGTGGGTGCTGTTCGGGCCCGGGGCCCCAGTGACACATCTCAACTGTCTGCAGACTCACACTAAGCACAGGTGACCTCAGAGGGGTGGGAAGTGAGCCAGGGATGCCCAGGACTCCCAGTCTGCCTGGACTGAGTGCAGAGCCTCAGATTTGATCCTGCCAGATTCCACACTAAACTCTGCCCTCTGCCCCATCCGTGCAGTCAAGCCACTCTGAGACTTCCGCAAGTCCCCTTCCTGAAGCTGGGAAGGGAGAGACCGGTGCCAGGGGGAAAAAAAAAAATCACTGGGTGGGGGCGGGGGCGAGGAGGCTGGAGGCGGGGCACGAAGTTACTGACTTTACCTACGCCCCGCCCCACTAACTCGGGCTGCCCGCCAACCTGGCCGCTCCTCCCAGCTGCTTGCAGATCTTCGTCACCATCTGGGATCTGGTTCAAGAGTCACTGGCTCTGGGAAACCTGAGCTGAGCTAGCGCTGAAGCAGAGGTGACTCCGCCCCCTTTTGTATTGCCCCACCCAGCAGGGAGCACACCTCCGGCTCCTTGCCACTCAGAGATTAGCTGGGTGCCCTGCCCTGTCTTAACTTATTTGTGCCCCTGGCACTTAGCTCGATGGGCACTTAAGATGCGCTTATTACGGGAGGAAATCTGCTCAGCTGTGAAGACGAGTCCTGGGGGAGGAGCAAGAGCCTAGAGAGGGGGCAGGGTGACAATCTGCAGGGTCACTTTCTGGTTGTGTGGCCCTGGGGGAGTCAGGGAACCTATGGGAGCCTCACCTGTTAAATGGAGAGGTGCCCGTCTCGGGGTTATGATGAAAGTCCAATGAAAGAGTGCTCAGGACAATAATAAAACAGTATGATTGGGCGCCAACCATGTGACAGGCACTGTGATCAGCCTGAGGAATTGAGCAGCAAATTAACTAGGAGACCCTGGGGACACGTTTGTGTGGGAAGGCCCCTGGCAGGTGCTTGGTGTTCAGTAAATGCAAGTTAACAACCCGGGGGTGAGAGGCCAAAATGGACCCCAGGGACCAATGGGAACTAATGGATGTCGAGGGTTCTGTCTGGGTGCTAGGGTGGGGGGCAATGTTCTAAGACACCTGCAAACCAGCAAGAGACCCCACCTCCTCCCCATCCCCCTCCCACTCTAGTAGTCCAAGGAACCACTTCCTTGGAATTATAGAAAAAACTAGGGCCTTCTCCATTTTATGACTAAAAGAAATGAAACAATGTTACAGAAATAGTTCCCGATTTCTAGAAAGGACTAGACATGTGTTTATTTTGCACCTCATAGAGATTAAAGGCACAGCATTGGGCAGCTTTGACTGGAGGTCCTGACCCATCCAGCAGTGCCCTCGGCCTGTGTGTGCCTACGTGCTGAGTCCTTCATCGTGTCTGACTCTATGCGACCCCAAGGACTGTAGCTCACCAGTCCCCTCTGTCCTCTTGCTCCAGCAAGAATACTGGAGTGGTTGCCATGCCCTCTTCCAGGGGATCTTCCCCACCCAGGGATCGAACCCACATCTCTTTCGTCTCCTGCATTGACAGGTGGGTTCTTTACCACTAGCTCTACCTGTGAAGCCCACCTACCTTCTAAGTTCCTGTGTCAGCCAAGCATTGATCCATTCACAAAGGGAATGAGAAGAACAGTACTTGGTTGGGAACACTAAGGCTTTTATTCTTTCAAGGGCTCGTGGCTCCTGAAAAGGTTACCAACAACTGTCCCTGAAATAGGCCACCTTCCCAGCTTGACCCCTCCTACCAAGGAGGTACGTGAAGTGAGGGATCATGACCCTGCGAGAGTTGGAGGAATGTTCCTGGGACTTCTAGATCTCCAAATTCAAATGCATTCACAAAAGCTCCAGTGACCCTTTCCCACTGAAGAGCCAGGCCTTCCCCAGGGGACTAGGGCGATGGAGGTGGGGATGTGCCGGAATGCCAGGAGAGCTTTTCAACAAAGGGGAGCACTTTGAAAGAAGTCCCCAGGAGGGTCTCTCTCCCGGTTTCTCAGGCCTGGCTCTGCAACTGGCCAACAGCTTGCCACACCACCACTCCAAACCCCACGTGACCTCTTTTTATCTCTTGGTTTTCAGAGAACGGGCTCTCTGAGAGTTTGCGAGACCTGGGTTTTCATCCAGATCCACCACTTGCTTGTGGCTCGTCTTTCTCCTTTTTTTCCCCCTTTGCAGTCTGGGCAGGAGGATCATGTGAGAGCATATGTGTCTGATATGTAACAGTCTGTTGACTTAAAAAATATTCACAAGCTAAAAGCTGAGAGTTACGTTTTATTTGGTGGGTATTTTTAGGACTTTAGGCTCAGGAGACAGCATCTCAAGTGACCCTGAGAGAACTGCTCTGAGGAGGTGAGGGGAGGAGAGAGGTTACACAGAAGATTTGCAACAGAGGGCAGGGAGTCTGAACATCAAAAGACTACTCTTAATTAAAGAAAACCAGATATTCCAAGTAAAGGAATTTAATGCTTTTTTATGTATGAGGAGATGTAAGAGTCTGGGTCCACTGAAATCATTCCTTTCCAATGCGCCTCAGTTATCTCAGGCCACTCTCCTGTGTTTTGACATCCTGAGCTTCCTTTCCTTAAGACTGTAGGGAGTGGCTGCAGTCTGATGGTTGCTAAATAGCAGGTATTCATCTCCTTCCTGTGTTCTTTTAGGGCTCCCAGGCTCACACTGGAGGGCTGCAATCACTGATGACTGTAACATCCTTGTTTACTGATATGGCAGGAAATATTCCATTTCTCAAGCCCCTGCTCAAAGTGCCTGGCCAGAATGCCCAGGACTGACTAGCTGCCAAGAAACTGTGGCCTCTACCTCCAGGAACCCTCAGCTGGAGAAGCCCTAGTTCCCCTAGGAAGCCTCTGTAGTAGTTGGAGGAGACTTGGGTCCCCCCAGGAACCCTCTGTAGCAATGGGGGAGCCCCAGATCCCCTAGCAGTTCTCTGTAGTTCTTGGGATCCCCGGGTCCCCCAGCAGCTCTCTGCAGTGATGAGGGAATTCTGGACAAGACCCCAGAGGTGAATCCAATGTGAGAAGCTGGGATGCCTGGGGGTCTAAGGGAGCCCCTAAAAAGCCCACAACGTTAGTCTGGCCCCCAGAAACCTGCAGGCTGGCCAGGGACTGATGAGGTTCCTGGTACATGGGATTTTTGGTGCACAAAGCAAGACAATCCCAGGCAAACTGGACAATTTGAGCCCCCTGACCACCCCCCACCAACCCGGGCCCCGGCAGCTTTCATCTTACTTTCACCCCCATCTTACTGGGGAACTCGATTCCAAGGCAGGGCAGGGGTCACTCTCCTAGGATGGAGAAATGTGGTTCACTGGGGCATTTAAAACCGCAGATGGGATGCCCCTGGCACCAGGACCTCAGCAGGGTAGTTGAGGCAAGCAGCTCTGCCGGCTGCTGGGGAGGGGATGTTGGAGAGTGGGAAGCAGGGCAGGCGGCTGCTTGGGGCTCTGCTTTTGCTTTTCTTCCGCCCTGTTTGTCATTCAAATCACCATCTGGGAAGGAGAGTGCGTTCAGAGGAGTGTCTCCTGGGAAAGGCAAAGGACAGAGAACTTCCCTGATGCCTGCCTTACCCGGAGAGCTTAGGATTAGGGGACTCCACATCTTTGGGGGCTCCACACCGGGTGGGAATAGCCCTCCTCCAGGCAGAGTCACAGAAAGTCCCGTAGTCCTCCCCTTCCGGCCAAGCCAGGATGTGTCTCCAGCCTGGGGAAGGGGGTGCAGCCAGGCCTCGGCTCCTCCCTCCCGGTGAGGCCCTCGCCCGCCCTCTCAGCCCTGTCCCAGCCTCTCAACTCCTGGAAATTCAGCCCCCCCTCTCTTTGGCGCTTCACCCCACTTTGATTTCTTTCTCTTTAGGCCTCTTGCAACCATCCTTCCCTGTGTTCAGATGAATAAAGTAAGGTCTTGGCCAGTCCCTTGCCCCAAACCTCCTTTCTGCCTCGGAAATTCTTTAGAGGTCTAAGAGGAAGAGGCTAAGACTTCACACAGGAAGGGGTAACTTTGATCACTAGGCTGGGAAACCCATGAGGTAGAGCTCCGTCTTCCTCCTGTCCCACTGCCCCTTGGAGCTGGGCCTGTAAATTTGCACTCAAAGAATACACAAAGAAGACAGCTTTTAACAAGGCTGGCGTTCAATGACCAGGGAGGTTGAGAGAAGAGATATTCACACTTCTAATGTATTTACAGGTATCTTCTCTTTAAAATTTGGGTTTAGTCGGCCCCTTTGATCTCCCGGAACCATAGCCTCAGGCCATAGTGCCATAGTCCAGGCCTCCTAGTGAGATGGGAGTTGTGAGCACACAGCCAGCTGGCCCCCGTCCAGCTCTGAAAGTAAAGCTATCCCCTTGGAGCTGGGCCTGTAAATTTGCACTCAAAGAATACACAAAGAAGACAGCTTTTAACAAGGTTGGCGTTCAATGACCAGGGAGGTTGAGAGAAGAGATATTCACACTTCTAATGTATTTACAGGTATCTTCTCTTTAAAATTTGGGTTTAGTCGGCCCCTTTGATCTCCTGGAACCATAGCCTCAGGCCGTAGTGCCATAGTCCAGGCCTCCTAGTGAGATGGGAGTTGTGAGCACACAGCCAGCTGGCCCCCCTCCAGCTCTGAAAGTAAAGCTAAAGTGTGTTAGTCTCACAGTCACGGCCGACTCTTTGTGACCCCATGGACTGTAGCATGCTAGGCTCCTCTGTCCATGGGATTCTCCAGGCAAGAATAATGGAGTGGGTTGCCATGCCCTCCTCCAGGGGCTCTTCCTGACCCGGGGTCCAACCCAGGTCTCCTGCATTGCAGGCAGATTCTCTACTGTCTGAGCCACTGGGGAAACCCTAAGGAAATCCCTTGACACAGGGAGCACCAAAGTGCGATGAGCCCCAATTTAAAGGAACTTTCTCCATCTAGGCAGAATCTGGGCTTGAATCCTGAGGAGCAGGGCTAGATGGCAGCCTGTTTAATTGAGCCTCTATTATGTGCCAAGCCTTTTATATAAATTACCTCACTGATCCATAAACATCCAATTTGATGATATTAGACAGAATGAAAATACAGTAATTAGAATGAAATACAATAATTCACTTCAGTTTAACCTCCCATGAGAAGTAAAACCAGGAACATCTTATCTGGTCCTTAAGCCTGTAACTCTCTTTCTATTATACTATGCTATGCAGTTCCTGGTAGAAAGAAGATAAAGGAGTCAAAGTAGAAGAGAAAAAGAGCTCTTAAAAACAGAGCTGTGTTTGTAAATATTATGGATTTTCACTGGGCTTTGGGCTCAAAGCTAGCTCATGAGATTTTGAGTAGTTCCCATTGAACATTTTGAATTCCAGCTACTGCTCCCATGTCTAAATGCATATTCCATGATGGAGTCTGTTGATTTAAAGTCTTTAAACCTACTTGTAACACAGCATCAGCCTGTATTATATCTTTTATTGTTAACCACCTGCTCTAACAGTAGTACTTGTTTTTATTTGTCCTACAACTGCTTTTCCTAAATTTCAAAGGAAACGTTTGTTTGTTCAAGTATTTCAGAATGTTCTCATTCTCTGAGATGTTCATGATCTCTTAAATTTCAAACTTATTCTCTCTTCCACTTTCATCTTCCAAACCAGAGGTTCCTTCCTTTCTGTCTGGCCAAGCTGATTCTCTAGACTCATCTAAATGTCACCCTTCCAGTCCCCTTCAATGTGACTTTTTGTGCCAATAATATCTCAGGACAGTTTCCCATAGTGGTGTTCTCATGTCAGCTGTGGTGATTTGTTGAGGCCAGCTGGGCATATGGTTTTAATAAAAACCCTACTATTTCCTTTTTATTAATCAGAGGATAATCAGAAGAGAGAGCAGCAACAGGGCCATTCTTCCCCTAGAAGCCTGGGTCACGTCCCCACAGTGAGTGAGGCAGAGGGCAGATGGCCTTCAGATAGGCCTGCTCACTGCTTTGGGATTTCCAGGTCAGCCCTGCCATGTGGCGCCACGTTCATGCCCCAGACAAGTGATAACTTTCCACCTGTCTCAGAACTTCAGTTCAGTTCAGTTCAGTCGCTCAGTCGTGTCCGACTCTTTGCGACCCCATGAATCGAAGCATGCCAGACCTCCCTGTCCATCACCAACTCCTGGAGTTCACTCAGACTCACGTTCATCAAGTCAGTGATGCCATCCAGCCATCTCGTCCTCTGTCGTTCCCTTCTCCTCCTGCCCCCAATCCTTCCCAGCATCAGAGTCTTTTCCAATGAGTCAACTCTTCGCATGAGGTGGCCAAAGTATTAGAGTTTCAGCTTTAGCATCATTCCCTCCAAATAAATTCCAGGGCTGATCTCCTTCAGAATGGACTGGTTGGATCTCCTTGCAGTCCAAGGGACTCTCAAGAGTCTTCTTCTACACCACAGTTCAAAAGCATCAATTCTTCGGTGCTCAGCCTTCTTCACAGTCCAACTCTCACATCCATACATGACCACAGAACTTCAGTTCTTCTTAAATACTGGAAACTATGAATGGGCTTCCCTGATACCTCAGTTAGTAAAGAATCCACCTGCAATGCAGGAGAACCTGGTTCCATTCCTGGGCCGGGAAGATCTGCTAGAGAAGGGATAGGCTACTCAGGTCAGCATTCTTGGGCTTTCCTGGTGGGTCAATTGGAAAAGAATCCACCTGCAATGCAGGAGACCTGGGTTCAATCCCTGGGCTGGGAAGATAGAGAATTCCATGGACCATTTAGTCCATGGCGTCACAAAGAGGCAGACACAACTGAGCGAATTTCACTTTCATGAGTGGCCAGGGGCTGCTGAATATCAAGGGAAAATGGATCTTTCCTCAGTCTGGAGGGCAGGTGCTGTGCCTCCTGCTGACTCCCCGACAGCCCGTGCTGGGGTGAGGAACAAGCGAGTCCGAATAATTCTGTATCTCCTCTGGGCTGGGGTGTGGGCTGCCCCTCATTGAGCCCTCAGAGGCTCCTCTCATCCAAGTTGGAGCCCGTGGCCTGAGGTTTAGGGTGAGTCTCCCAGGCTGGTGGATTCTGCAGGGGGTTGGGGACCTTTCGGTGGTGGGGCTGGTCTTTGCACTTGCACGTGTGTGTTCTGGTCTCCTTGAGCTGTCATCAACCTCTTTGGGAAGGGGCCCAAACTAAATGTGGGAAACCCTGGTACTGTGAGTTGAACTGTGTTCCCTGCCCCAAATGTATGTGTTGAAGTCCTTACCCTCAGGACCTCAGAATGAACTCCTATAGGAAAATAGTGTTGATGCAGAGGTAGTTAAGGTGAAGTCATGCTGGAGTAAGGTGGGCCCCTAGCCTGATGCAACTAGTTCCCTTATAGAAGGAAATTTGGACACACACACACACGAACATCACGTGAAGATGAAGGCAGAGACTCATGTGATGTGTCTAAAAGCCAAGGACCAATGCCTCACCAAACCTCACCAATAAACTGCCAGAAGCTTGGAAAGCAGCTGGGAACAGAGCCTCCCTCATGGCCCTTCAGAAGGAAGCAGCCTTGCTGACTCAGTTCTGGCCCCCGGGCTGGGAAACAATGGATTTCTGTTGTTTAAGCTACCAATTTGTGGTGCTTTGTTACTGCCATCCCAGTACACTAGCGTACCTGCATTACACCATTTTCTTGACTTCAGAATTTCTCAGAGCCTTTAATATAAATTAGATCTGTGTGCAGGGATCTCCAAATTTCACCTTAGAACACTTTTGCTCCACTGGGCATCTAGGAAGACTAGTGTGAACAGGCACACACACACTCTGGAATACACTCCTTATTTGAGTTGTCTGCGTTCCTCGAGGCTACCCAACAGAAAGAAGACGCTGTTTCTAAACCACCTGCCATCTTGGGTCTTGGCACCCGAATCGCTTAACTTCTCTGTGGCCCTGTTCCCATCGTCATGCAGCCGGAATAGTAGACTACTCGGAGCCTGACCGCAGCAGATGCCCTGTACACACCGGGGGACCACGTCCAGAGCCGTTTTCACAAATAGCGCCTTGGCAGCTGCTGGCGGGAGGCGTGGTGGAGCTGGCTCTCCCGCCAGTTCTGCTGTGGAGTCGAGCGCCTGGCGGCTGTGGTGGAGAGAAGCAGCGCTCGAGTCTGGCTTGAATCCAGTACAGCAGGGACAGCCAGGCCCCTTTCGAGAGGCCTCAGGGGCGCTTTCAGAAGGCAGAGTCCCGTGGTCCCGAGGGCTGGCCGGGGGACGTCAGCCTCGCCACTGCCCCTCTGCTTGTCAGCATCCAAATGGCTTGCTCTTCACCCAGGGCCTCCGTGGTCTGGAACATCCAAGCTTCCAGACAGATCCCGGGGCCAGGGAGCTGTTGCAAGGGGCCAGGATGGGCGCCTGGAAACAGCGGTGGTGAGCTGAAAATAACACACACAGGCAGGGAGTGTCACTTCCTAATTCCTGCCTCAGGATGGATGTGGCAGATGATGGGAGGAGCAGGAGATGTGAGGGCAAAGGGTTGCGGGACACCAATTGTTAGGCTGCAAACTCCCCGCCTCCAAGAGCACCCAGCTGCTCCCAGCGCCCCCGAGTTCAACTCATGATAGTTGTGAAGCCAACTTACAGCGGTTCACACCCAGCCAGGAGAAGAGAGGGTGGGGGGAAAGGCTTGGCAGCAACTATGCCCATAAACGCAGTGACTTCGGCTGATAATCTCCTCCCACCCTGAAGCCCCTGAAAGACGTTCAGGCAGCAGAGGAAGAGCGTGTGTGAGGAGACCGAGAAAATATGGTTGGGAAGGCAGCTGAGGCCAGACTGCTGGGGTCTTCCAAGTCCTGATTTGCTCATTTGTAAAGTATTTCAGGCTACTCCTCGGGCTGTGGGAAGTTATGGTCTTTGCACAAATGGGTGACGTATCGGAGCAAGGCTTCTGATGGCTCCAAGCGGCCTAGATTAGAGATGGAGACCCTGAAAGTGACCAAGGGCGGGAAGCCCCCCGGTCCTTCCCTGAGAAGTGGGAAGAGCGCCACAGAGAACACTGCAAAGCTGAGTACTGAGGCTGGCAGAGGGGAGAAAGCAGTGCTTGTCCCTCCTCAC
Source organism: Madoqua kirkii (assembly GCA_006408675.1). Taxonomy (NCBI): domain Eukaryota; kingdom Metazoa; phylum Chordata; class Mammalia; order Artiodactyla; family Bovidae; genus Madoqua; species Madoqua kirkii. The sequence continues at coordinate 57,318 of SJYC01126773.1, forward strand.
ACCTTCTAGAACAGCTAGACTTAGCGCACTCATGCTGGCGAGATCACAGAGCAATAGAATGCGCTATCTCTGCTGGCAGGAAAACGGCTGACCCTCTCCTGCTTACTTCTCAAAGATGTAAACTCAAAACTTTGATCAAGGGGTTTCTAAGAAACCGCCAAACCCTGTTTCAAAGTAGTTGTAAAACTGCTCTGGAAAACTACCTGATAGTTTCTTACAAAATGTGACATATACCTATTCCTTGGTATACCTATTCCTATCATTCTAGGTATTTACAAGGAAAAATAAATTTAAAAATTTTTTTTAAAAGTCATGAGGAAGACTTATCCAAAAATGTTCACAGTAGCTTTATTCACAAGAGTCAAGGTCTTATCAACAAGAGAATGAATAAACAAATTGGGTACAGTTCTACAATGAAACACTACTTAGAAATAAAAAGGAACCAGCTACTGACGTGCACAACTTAAAGAATGTCACAGACGTGTGAACAAGGCCGGATGTCAGTGAGGGCTTACTGTATGAGCCTATTTATATGAAGTTCAAGAACAGGCAAAATTAATCTAGTGTGATGGAAATCAGAGCAGTGATTGTCTCTGCAAGTGGGGGGTTAATTGGAAAAGGGCAGGAGGGGGCTCACTGGGGTAATGGAATTTTTCCACATTTTATTTGGGTGATGGTCACACTATAGGACCATAGAGCACTTTTTGTTTTTAACTCGGCATCTGGCAGGAATGGCATTTGTTGAACCATCCCCTGGGAAACTTTATTCAGACTCCTCTCCTGTATTTGGTCTCGGGTCAGCGAACTTACGTACCAGAAAGAGGAGAAGATGCTGTTTAAAACCACAGCCTGAGCCTCATGTTTTGGGTGTTGGACTCCAAGTCATTTAACTTCTCCCTGCCTCAGTTTCCATTTTTACAGTTTTTACAGTTCGAATAGGCAGTCCACTCAGGGTTAAACAAAAGGCATGATGAATTACACCAACTTTTCTCAATAAAGAAATTGCCATTTATAACAACAAATAAAAAGCAGCACTGAAAAATCAATCACTATTCTCAGACCCACAAGAGAAGTGAAGTCACAGAACAAACTGATGCCCTCCAGATTGGTGAGGCTGGCAGGCAAATACCAAGAATCACAACTTGCTAGAGCAGAGACCAGTGCTGGTGGAGGGAAGCCCAGCTGTGACCGGTGACCTGCTGGAGACTCCATGTGGATCACTCGGAGAGCTAAAAACTCACGGGAGTGGAGGGACATAATTTTGTGAGATTCATCTCCTGGAGCTCCATCAGATTCTGACAGTGATTATCAGAGGGGGGAAAAATTCCGTGTTTCTAGCAGAGGGAAGGGGAAAAGAACCATTTTGAAATACGCCAAAACACTCTGCTCTTCTTAGCAGGGCCTGCCCTCAAAAGAAACCGTCTAACCAGAGCCTAGCCTCCTGGGGTTTTATCAGAGCCTAATCCACTTGGAGGAAGGGAAACACCCACATCCAGCCGTCTCTACACATCCTGTCCCACCTAATGGGATAACACTGAGAAGTGTGGCCTTGAGGCATAAGCTCACAAAATGACTGAGACTCACCTATGGGACCACAGACACTTCTCCTCCCCCGCACCTTGTTGCCACATCACTAGAGGCCTATTCACAGAGGTTCCTTTTACCCAGTGCATCATGCCCAGCTATCAAGGGAAAATTACAACACACACTGAAAAAGCTCAGATGGAAGAGACAGAGCAAGCCACAGAACAAGACTCAGACATGATGGTGATGTTGGAACTACCCAACTGGGAATTACAATAACTGATTAATAAGCTAAGGGCTGTAATGAGTAAAGCAGACAGCATGCACAAACAGATGGGCAATAGAAACAAGTGAAAATCCTAAGACGTGTTACCACTCAGTCCTGTCCAGCTCTTTGCGACCCCATGGACTGTACCTCTGCAGGCTTCTCTGTCCATGGAGTTCTCAGGGCAAGGATACTAGAGCGGGTTGCCATTCCCTTCTTCAGGAGATCTTCCTGACCCAGGGATTGAACCCAGGTCTCCTGCATTGCAAGTGGATTCTTTACCATCTGAGCCACCAAGGAAAAACCAAAAAGAAATGCTAGAGATCAAGAATGCTGTAACAGAAATGAAGAATACCTGTGATCAGCTTCGTAGGCTGGACACAGCTGAGGAAGGAGTCCCTGAGCTTGATTATCTCAATAGAGACCTCCCAAAGTGAAAAGCAGAGAGCAAAGAGTGGAAAAACACCATACAGTCTTCAAGAACTGTGAGACAACTACAAAAAATGTAATAGATAATGGAAATACCAGAGGAGAATGAAGAGAGAAAGGAATAGAAGAAACATGTGAAACAATAATTATGAGAATTTCCAGAAATTAAAGTCAGACATCAAACCACAGATCCCAGGAGCTCAGAGAGCATCAAGCAGGACAAATGACCACAAAATTACACCTAAGAATATTATTTTCAAACTACAGAAAATCAAAGGTAATGAAGTAGCCAGAGGAAAAAACCACCTGACTTAGAGAAGAACAAGGATAATAATTATATCTGACTTCTCAGGAGCCATGCAAGCAAGAAGAGGGTTGAGTGAGACATTTTAAATGTTGTGAGAAATAAATCACCCACCTAGAATTCTATACTCTGGAATTATCCTTCAAAAGTGAAGGAGAAATATAAAGACAAAAGTTGAGAGAATTTGTTGCCTGTAGACCTATCTTACAGGAAATGTTTGAAGAAATTCTGTAGAGAGAAAGACAATGATACAGATTAAAGATTCAGATTTACATAAAGAAAAGAACTTTGGAGGAGGAAGGGAAAAGATTGTGTCTTATTATGGTTTTAATCTGTATTCCCTTGACTACTATTTAAGTTAAAATTCTCTTTTTCCTAATTAAAAAATAAAAATAAATTAAACAAGATTAATGGTGGTTCTCCTGAGCTATTAGCTCCAACATGGTCCTCCATCAGACCTTGTTCAGGGTTCAGAGTTCCCACCGTTTAGAATGGAGTGGGGTGGGTAGCCTCTTCCTTACCTCTCTCCTCTTCCAGTAAAGAACCTAGTCACCTCTCACTTGCTTCCCAAAGAGCCAAAGGAACAATCAAGGAGAGAGGATGTGAAAGACAGCAACACAAAGGCTCTGTGTTTGCAGGATCTTTTACCTGCTTGGTGTCATGTAATGCTTCAAGCAGACACAATCCTATTCTAAAGATAAATGATTTAAGCGTCAGCTAAAGTGTCAGAACCTGGGTTTGAACCTTGGCCTCCTGGCTTCTCCTGGCCCCTTCTACCCAGGAGGTTTATAAAACAGCAATCAGAGTGGTTCCCTTCAGTTTCTGAAAACACTGTTTCTAGGATGTCTGTCAGAGGCAAAGAGATTATTTGCATGCAGATAAATGGGCATGGAGTCCCTGTGAGAGTCAGCTGTAGGTAGAGGTCAGTGAACTTCCCTGAGCAGATCCACACTGCAGAAGGAAGGCTGTGGGTCGACTCCAGTTCATCCTGGCAGGTGTGATCTGAGATGGGTGCTCAAGTGGGGCCCTGGCGGCTGGCCAGGCTCTAGCATCTGTGAAGGCCACTTTTCTCTCTTTGACCCCTGTTCTTCCTGGAATCCTCAGGGTGGAGGCAAGCACATTCGAGCAGATTAATCTGGAAATATCTGGAGAAACAGGATGAGAGAGTTCTAGGGCACGGCCTTTGTCAGAATCAACCCTGTTCAGCAGACAACAGGCTACTCCTCTGTGCCCCGTGTGGCACAAAATCCACTGAACCAGAGCCCATGGATATTCACTCTCTTGCCTTCTTTCCTGTAACTCACTTTGGGGAGTTTCTTTTTTTTTTTCATTTTCATTGTTCACCTGGTGATTGAGGTCTAACTAAAGGTCAGACATTTATGGCTATTTTAAAAGACAGATTTTAAGCCCAAGAATGGAAAATATGCTTGAGAAGAACATGAACACATCCTACGGATAGACTACTGCATGGGGCGCTTGACAGGGATGATATTGAAGACACTTAGCAACCAATAGGCACAGACTCTGGCCAACTGAAACAGGGCTCTGAAGCACCAGATGTTAACACTTTAGTTGCTGAATCTAGGGGAGATGGTCAGGAAAATGGGAGAACGGCCAGGACTTCGGGGGGGGGGGAACCCCTGGGGGCTCAGTTTATTCACCAACTGGTCCAGAAGTCTTTCTGCTATTTTTTTGTTTGTTTTTTGGCTGTGCTGGGTGGCTTTGGGGATCTTAGTTCTCTTGCCAAGGATGGATTGACCCTGCACCCTCAGCAGGAAAAGTCCCTAACTACTGGGCCACCAGGGAATTCCCAGTATTTCTGTTTTTAACAATCGGTTTGCCTTCCCCTAAGCAGAAAGCGGAATCCTAGCCATGAAGCTGACCATGTGGGGATGGAAATGCTAAATCTAAGGGAAATTAAGAGATCTGATCCAGGTCGTGTAACAATGTCCCAGCTCAGCCTATAACCTTGTCTTTAGATCCTCAACCTCCTACCAGGAAAAGTGTCCCTCTAACATTCTGATCTTCGTATTTAGTCTATCAACTCATAGACCTTGTCAATATCATAATATTTTAAGTTATTTATAATTGTATAGAAAACAGGCTAAGATCATGTCAATATATGAAGTATTACCTAGACCAGGGGGTGGCAAACATTTTCTATAAAAGTCACCTTGCAAATAGTTTTTGGTTTGTGGCTCACAAATCTCTATAGCTCTGGTGCTGTAACATTAAGTCAGCTATACAGATAAGTCAATGAATGACTGTGGTTATACTCCAACATAGCTTTATTAATGGGCAAAAAATTTAATTTTTGTATGATTTTCATGTGTCACAAAATACTTTTGATGTTTTTAACCATTAGAGATGGAAGAAAACTGAAAAAACATTCATTCATTGGAAAACCTCCTTACCTTCCAAATCATACAAAAACATGGTGGGCTGGATTTGGCTCATGGGCTGCACTTTGCTAACCCCAGGGCTCAAGGTTCACCATCTCCCCAGCATACTATTAACATACAACAGGCACCAGTGTGGAGTTGGTCCAACTCACCCTACCATCTATATACACGAGTAAGCCTGTGAGAACCTTTGAATTCTAGAAATCTGTTTGTGGGTGTCTGGAGGTTGCCTGCGAATGGGGGAGCTGACTAGCTCTGGGGGCTGTGTGTGCAGAACTGCCTTGGAATCAAGAATTGAGGGATCAGCCTGGGGCTCCCCAAACCCGGGGCCCTTACCTGGTCGTTATCCTGCCTTGCTTCTCTCTGTACTTACTCGGGAAGGGGCTCGTCAGGAGTCAGCATGTCGCCTCCCTCCTAGTCGTCTTCACTGTGTTATTCGGGGAGGCTGTGTACCAGGTAACTGAGTGCACGTGCTCTGGCCTGCTGCTCTGTTCCTGTGGGTGACCTTGGGCAAGTTATCATAGTTATACTCCCTGGGCTGCCTTTTCTCCACTGGCGACATGATGCAGGGTAACTGAGGTAGTACGTAGAAAGGACCTCTATCGTGCTCAGTCACATACAGCTATGAATATCCCTGATCTGGTTCTCTCCTGTGTCTCACCTGAATCCACCCACTGGACTCGATTATGAAGCATCAGGCTGGCTTCTGGGGACGTGGCTGCAAAGCCAGGAGAGACTCAGCCCTGGCCTTGGAGTCCTTCAGCCTATTCAAGGGTAGAGTTGTTTCAGTTAGCTATTGCTGTGTAACGAAACACCCCAAAACACACGCATGTATTTGTTTACAGTCTTGCAATTTGGGCAGTGTGCAGTGTAGCCAGCTGGTTTGCTTCTGTGTCACTGAGTCTTAACTGAGTGGCTCCACCGGAGCTGGAGGCTGCATGATAGCATCACTCGCTCTCAGCGGGGGCGGCTGGAATAGCCAGGGCTCGCAGGGCTGACCCCTCTCTCCTCCAGCACCTCCCTCCCCTCTCTCTAGCGTGGTGGCAGTGCCTTCCTGGATCATATGGCTGTCTCTTATACACATCTAGATGTGTATAAGAGACAGTAGCTGAGCAGTGGGGAATCCTGGGTGAATGGCATGTGGGCCCTGGGACTGAGGAGTTTGCATTTTGCTTAGTCACTCAGTCTCGTCCGACTCTTCTGCAACCCCATGGACTGTAGCCCGCCAGGCTCCTCTGTCCTTGGGATTTCCCAGGCAAGAATACTGGAGCGGGTTGCCATTTCCTTCTCCAGGGGATCTTCCCCACCCAGGAATCGAACCTGCATCTCCTGCATTAGTAGGTGAATTCTTCACCACTGAGCCTGGAAGGAGGAGACAGATCCAAAAATACCTCAGAGCCATAGCAGGAGATGTGTATAAGAGACAGCGATTATGAAGCATCAGGCTGGCTTCTGGGGACGTGGCTGCAAAGCCAGGAGAGACTCAGCCCTGGCCTTGGAGTCCTTCAGCCTATTCAAGGGTAGAGTTGTTTCAGTTAGCTATTGCTGTGTAACGAAACACCCCAAAACACACGCATGTATTTGTTTACAGTCTTGCAATTTGGGCAGTGTGCAGTGTAGCCAGCTGGTTTGCTTCTGTGTCACTGAGTCTTAACTGAGTGGCTCCACCGGAGCTGGAGGCTGCATGATAGCATCACTCGCTCTCAGCGGGGGCGGCTGGAATAGCCAGGGCTCGCAGGGCTGACCCCTCTCTCCTCCAGCACCTCCCTCCCCTCTCTCTAGCGTGGTGGCAGTGCCTTCCTTGAGGACAAAGACGGACACAGGAGGGCACTTCAGGTCCCAGCCTAGAAGACATGGTATCATGACCACCCCTTCCTTTGTAACAGTCACAGGGCCAGCTTGACGCAAGCGGAGGTGGCGCAGTCTCAGTGTCTTGAGGGAGGGAGTGCACAGGAGTGGAGGAGCTGCGGGCAGTCGTCTTTGTGGGGTATCTACCAAAAGGATGGAAAGATAGTGTGAACAGCTTGGGAGCAGCATTCAGACTAGCTTGACCCTTTATAAGCCAGAACCTAGACACTAAAATAAATAGTTTAACTTTATGTTTAATTTTTGCCCTTTTCTTCTTTCTTTTTAGCCATGCAGCTTATGAGATCTTAGTTCCCCAACCAGGATTGAAACTGGGCTCCTGGCAGCTGAGTCCTAATCAATGAACCTCCAGGGAATTCTCTCTCAAGACATATTTGAAGACATTAAAGAAAGATTTCTTTCTCTGTTGGTATGAAAGAGTTCTCTTAATTTTAAAATTTATTTTTCAAAAGTTTCGTTCATCTTACTGAAAAAAAAAACACCTAAGATAATGCTAATGAAAAACAGACTGTTAATCACTTTCTGTAACTCAAAAAGGTCTTGCATGACTCTCTACTTTCATACATTCCATTTTTATAATGATAAAAGTTACATTATAGAAATGAGAAACAAAACTTTTACATAGGCTGTTCACAAACCATATTCAGTCATTTTTACTTATCACAGTATCCAACATTCTTTCCATGTCCCCTATATGGTTTTCATAATTACTTTTTCAATAGCTACTATATTGTTCCATTGTGTTGACCTGTCACATCCCATTAAATCTTTCCCCTCCTGGTCATCTCAGTTGTTTCTGCCATGAAATATTTTTTCATATTTTGACACGGCCTTCCTGTTTTTTTCCAGTAGCTGAATGATATTGCATTGTGTTTATCTATCATCTTCTGTGAACATGTGTTCCCTTTATGCTGACCATCTTGGCTGTGTGTGCAGACTGGGTCGCAGTGAAGCTGGTCGCAGAAACGCCTGCTGGGACCCGGAGAGGCTGCGTCTGTCACTCACAGGCAAAGGCAACGGGGGAGGCTGGACACCAGGCTATGAGCAGATCAGTCACAGAGCAGTTTGATCAGCCCTGCTGGACATTACCTCTGCTCTTGTTTATCCATCACTCATGCACGCCTAAGCTTTTGTCTCAGGATGTCTTGACATGCCTCTCAGCTTCCTATTGTTATTTTTAACATGTTATAAGAAGTGTATAGTATCATAGCCCTTTTTTCTTCTTTTGAATGACTTTATAAGATAAATTCCTAGGGCTGAATTATGAGGTCAGAACGCACTGAATATCTGTTTGGCTCCTGCTGTGAATGGCTCAGTTGCCTCCCAAAGCTGGCACTGCATCCTGGTGCTATTGTTTGATATTAGCATTGAAAGCCAGCCCGAATGTGAATAGGCGTCTCCAACAGGCGTCACCACGGTTATCCTCTGTGTGTGCTGATCATAGCATTTATCACAGTCTTTGATTGATGGCTCACTTGTCTACCTGTTCACCTAGTCTCCAGATCCCTAAGGAAAATAGGCATCTTGCCACCTTTAAACATCCAGTCCTAGCAAGCTGACTAGTCCTACAGAGAAGAAGTGAAATGAATACTAATTTAATAAGTAATTTAATAACCTGAAATGATAATTATTTTCTCAGACTTAGTTTCAAATCCATCTCCCTGAGTAGCGTCCATACTCCTTTGGACTCACTTTATTCATCTCTAAAATGGGGATAACGGCTACCTTGCCGGATCTGTGTAGGCATTTGAGACAGTGTTTCTAAAAGGTCTAACATAGAGCCTGATGCAATAACAGGCAACAGTTTTTATTAGGATGTCATGTGAATGTCATGTGCACATACATTCAATTTCCCTTTGTAAGAACCATTTATATATTTCCTCCATTTATATGTTAAGTTCTAACCAGTTTTCTAATAAATTTCAATGAAGTCTTCTTATATTTTAGTTTTTTAGTCCTTTGTCACATCAATTAAAAATATTTTAATTGCATCATTTTTATTATAGAGGGTTTGTTGTTGCTGTTTAGTTGCTAAATCATGTCTGACTCTTTTGTGATCTCAGAGACTGTAGCCCGCCAGGATCCTCTGTCCCTGTAATTCTCCAGGTAAGAATACTGGAGTCAGTTGCCATTTCCTCCTCCAGAGGATCTTCCCAACGCAGGGGTTGAACTCACTAAGCCATATCTCCTGCGGCTCCTACATTGGAGGCAGATTCTTCACCACTGCACCACCTGGGTGATCACTGTTAAATCTACTATAAGTACTTAAAAAAAACCCAAAACACTTCATTTCTTATTTTTTGAGAAAAAGAACATTATATTACCAAATGACTTTCAAACAAAGGGGTAAAGTCAGGGTGAGGCTGGACTCAAGACAACAGCTGAGGGTGGGCTCTGTTGGGAGGGCAGGGTAGGGGACAGCCAGCCTCTGAGTTCTGATTTAGACTATCAATGCCACCTGGAGGGAAATGGCCCCTGTTTAAAATTCTACTCCATTGGTGTTAACAGAAGCTCATGCTCTTGGGGTCTGGAGTAGACGTACCTTTTGGCTCAGGGGAAGGGATGACTAGTCAGCTGCCTCATAGACAGAGTCTCCAGCTAAAGACCCTGCCTCCTTTTCATTTTGTTATGAACTGAGACTAAGCTCTGGTCAGAGCTCTGCAAATGAGAACTCGCTGAGTGGAATTTCTAGAAAAGTTCCTTCAAGGTGAGATAGATATCTGGGTAGTGCCCCCATTGCCCCATTTCCATCCAGACACTTCCTACGTGGAGTATAGGTGCAATGACTGGGGCTGCAGCAGCCATGTTGAGCCATAATCTGACCATAAAGCTAAGAAGTCAAGCACTAGAAACGACAGCGCCCTGCTGAACCACTGTACTAGCCCAGGGACACACACCTTTGTGCTTATTTTATGAGAAAAAATAAACCTTTCATTTACTTAAGCCACTTTGGTGAGTTCATGTTAACAGCTAATCTCCATTTCTAATGGGCTTCCCTGGTGGCTCAGGTCAGAATTTGCAGCAGTGCAGTGACCTGGATTCAATCCCTGGGTTGGGAAGATCCCCTGGAAAAGGAAATGGCATCCCACTCCAGTATTCTTGCCTGGAGAATTCAATGGAGAGAGAAGCCTGGCGGGCTACAAAAACTGGGACAGGACTGGTTGACTGACACTAAGTGACTAATCTCCATTTCTAATAGATACATTTCAAAACGTTATATCTTATTCTTTCTTCCTCAACATTTGGCATGGGTTTACTTTGCCTACAGCTTTCAGCTCAAATGTCACCTCTTCAGAGCTACCTTCTCTGACCGGCCACCAGTCCTAAAGTTGCCACCCTCCACCTTGTCACTGTTCTTCCCCATCGCCTCGGTTGGTGGTCCTTACTGTGCCTTTCATACCAGCGATGATCTAACGTGTTGCTTTCGTCACTTGCTTGCTGTCCATCCTGCTTCCTTGCATGATCGCAGGGACTGGGCCTGTCCTGCTCTCCTCTGTCACGGGGAGATTTCTGGGCACGTGGTGGGTGCTCAGTGAGGACATGTGCGCTGGGCGAGTCCGTGCAGGCACCAGATGAGACACTGGGAGTAGGCGGGCCTGTTGATAGGCTTCATTAGGGGGCATCCAAGAGGCTCGAGTGGAAAGCTTGTTGTGCCAGTGGGTAGCAGGCCAGGGTACAGAGTGGGAGGGAGAGGCTGACTGTCCCTAACCCTGCCCCTTCAGAGTGTGACGCACACCACCCACTCAGGGCTCCTCTGCTTGGGCAGAACGTGCGTGCACATTCATCACCTGCATCTCTGTCATGGCTTCTGTGCCCGCACCGCAGGATCTCAAAATTCCTAAATCATCTGCATCAGGATATAGCTTCATCCCACGGGGAAATACTCACCGTGAGCCTCTGTAATGATGGTTGTTGAATGACCGAGCCCCCAGCATCCCTAGTGGCAGAAGGCTTTTTCTACCCGGAAGATCTCTGACAGAGGCGACTGTGGTTTTTCCCTCTCGTGACTTGATTAAATCCCAGCTCAGTCTAGGCTGCCTGGTACAGGTCTCATTCCTCCAAGGAGCCTTCCTTGATTGCTCCAGTTCACCTGGGTCCTTCCTGTTTCCCATGCCCTGACCTCCACTTTGACATACCATTTGTTGTTTCACTCATTTGTTCATTCACCTAAAAACACCTATTTAAGGCCTCCCCTGAGCCGGGTACTATGTTAGTCCCTGGGTTACAATAACCAAAAATAAACGCAGTCCGTAATGATCACATATTAATTCTTTTTTTCTCTCTTTTCCTTTTTACCTTTTGGCCATGCCATGCAGCATGTGGGATCTTAGCTCCCCGACCAGGGATTGAACGTATGCTCCTCCACTGGAAGTGCCAGGAAAGTCTTGAACCACATATTAATTCTTGAGATGTTTCCAGTTTTCAATATCTTGGTGATCATCAAATGGTATAAACAGAAGTTCTAAAGTTAAGCGACATTCACAAAGCGGAAGCAAAGTAGCTTTCAGCTACCACTGCCAGCATTCATTTCAGGGCCAGCACGGTGATGGATGCAGAGAAAGGCCTGCTGTAGGGCGGCTGCTGCTGCTGCTGTTGCTAAGTCGCTTCAGTCGTGTCCGACTCTGTGCGACCCTGTAGACGGTAGCCCACCAGGCTCCCCCGTCCCTGGGATTCTCCAAGCAAGAACACTGGAGTGGGTTGCCATTGCCTTCTCGCACAGACCCACTTAACTCTTTTGGGGGCAGTCGAGCTGCACACACATCTGTGGTCTGCTGTGGTGTGGGCCTTCCCTGGGGGCTGGAGCTAACAGCAGCCCTGCCCGGAGGTCACTGTGGTACCTTCCGATGGGGAGCTGTGGAGCACAAGCATAGGAGAAGGAGAACCTCTGTTAGCCACGTGAAATTCAAGGTTTAGGTTCTGGGCAACTAACAGACAGAAGGGAAGGAAGTTTGATTCTTTCGTGAAAACCCAGGAGACTGCAGCAGGGTGGGCCACAGGATAGTCCAGGAGTCACAGAAGGGTCTTGATGGCACCAGCAGAGGGGCAGGGGGCTTCCCTTCTCCTGTGGGTGGGAGGGAGCTGAGTCAGCTCACATCCTGCCTTTCCTCGTCCAGCGAGACCAAACACGCTCTGAGCACAACCAGTCAGTCAGTGCGCTTGTGCCATGCCCTCAAACACAAATGCACTCAGACGTCACTGCGGCGCTGCTTCGTAATCCAGAATCCAAACAACCACAAGCTCACACAGCCAGACTCTTTTCTACCCTTGGCTTGTGTCAGCAGGAAGCAGCTTCTACATTATATCACAGAGCCAGAGAGATGGAGCCAGGGCTCTCATCACTCAGAACCTCAGCACTACATCCACGGATCGCTCACACTCGAAGCAACGCACCTGGGGCATCAATACTGATTCCTAGGCGGCAACTGGATCCGCATGGATAAGCCACACTGAGTAGCATTTTCATGTCAGGTGTGTTTCACTGGAGCATGACTCCTTGAAAATGACCTCTTTGAGGTCATGACCTCTTTGGCTTTCAGTTGATTAGAATGTTGAAGCAACCAGGCCAGCCCACGCTGACCTCGCTGGACAGGCCCAAGGCTCACCCATCTTGTGATGACTTGTCTGTTTTTCATCCCAGCCTGGCTTCTTCCTGCCACCCAGAACTCTTTGGCCTGCTCCAACCCCTTGCTGTGTGCTCAGCAAACATAAATGCATTTCAGAGATTAAGCAAGACATAACTAAGAGCGCAAATCTCCTAGAGGAAAGAAAGTCATAAACGGTGACGCATCCCAGACCAGACTGCCTGCTGCCTTCACCACGGGTGCACCCGCCCTTTGCTTCCTGCGTGAGCTCTGGGAGCTGGCCTCTGTGGCCCTGTGGCTGTGGATACACGGGCCTGGTGCTCTGTGGGCAAATCTTTGTCTGCCATCTTTCCCTAGGCTGCAAACTCTCAGGGATGAGGGGTAGAGTGTCTCTTGTGCCGCTCCTGGTGGGCTCCACCCACACCCATGCAGACTGTAGGATAGTTGTAGGTGGAAACCACAGGGGGCTTCCGGGACTAGAAAAGAGACACCATGAGTGTGTCATAACACCAAGGTGGAGATGAAGCAGCAGGGCTCAGACTAATGGGTATCTGGAGGTTCTGTCTTCTACAGGCAGCCTGGGGAGGAGGTGAGAATGAGTCCCACCCAGAGAGTTCAGTGGAGCTGCAGCCAGGGAATTTGCCAGCCCTAGAGTTCCAGAAGGCCCCAGCTGCTTCATCCACTGCTTGCTGCCCCTCTTCCTCCCCATCTGTTACAGGTTGAATGGTGTCCCCAAAAAGGTATGTTGGGGCCCCAGTCCTCAGTACCTCAGCTTCTGACCTTATTTGGAAATAGGGTCATTGCAGATGTAATGAGCTGGGATGAGTCAAACTGGAGAAGGGTGGATCTCGAATCCAACATAGCTGGTGTCCTTAGAAGGCCACGCAAAGACAGAGACATGCAGGGAAAGTGGCATGTGACGACCAAGGCCCAGACTGGAGGGACGCAGCTACAAGTGGAGAGCTGCCTGAGCATCCGAGGCCGGGAGAGGCGCAAGCAAGGGCTCCTCGACAGGCTCAGAGGCAGGGTGGCCCGGGGCCCCTTGATTCCAGGCTCTCTGGCCAGCGTCTCCTGGACTGGGAGACAACACGTTTCTGTTGCTTGAACCCACTCAGCTTGTGGTACTTTGTGACAGCAGTCCTTGGAGACAAGTCCCCACCCCTCGCTTTTGAGATGCTATGCCAGAGGGGAACTTACCGTGATGCTAAGAAAGCATGAAGCTAACAAAACATTGTGACATATGACAAGGTATATAGCATAAGTCCACAGAGGCAAAGCTATGGTTTTCCCAGTGGTCATGCACAGATGTGAGAGTTGGACCACAAGGAAGGCTGAGTGCTGAAGAATGGATGCTTTTGAACCATGGTGTTGGAGAAGACTCTTCAGAGTCCCTTGCACTGCAAGGAGATCCAACCAGTCCATCCTAAAGGAGATCAGTCCTGGGTGTTCACTGGATGAACTGATGCTGAAGCTGAATCTCCAGTACTTTGGCCACCTCATGCAAAGAGCTGACTCATTAGAGTAGACCCTGATGCTGGGAAAGACTGAAGGCAGGAGGAGAAGGAGATGACAGAGGATGAGTTGGATGCCATCACCGACTTGAAGGACATGAGTTTGAGCAAACTCAGGGAGATGATGAAGGCCAGGGAAGCCTGGGGTGCTGTAGTTCACAGGACAAGACTTAGCAACTGAACGGCAAGAACAAAAAGCAGGAGATTCAGCCCTTTTCCAAGGTCCTGGAACTCACTGTGTGTTTGTGATTTGGGATTACTTTTCTTAAAGGGTGTCATCTATAGCGTGTGAGTCACCCTCCACAGGCCCTGGCTGTGTCCTGGTCCCTCTGTTCACCCCACCCCCTGGGCACAGCCTCGGGGGGTGGACTGCAGCCCCTGGCGGGGTCCACGGACACTCCTGATTCCACAGACGGCATCGCCAGCCCCGAGGCTTTGGAAAGAGGGGCCAATGTCAGGTTGTTCTGTTTGTGGGGGCAGAAGGCTGAATGGGAGCACTTCTCAGAGTCGCTCCTGGGTAATGACGTAGAGCCACCTCCCATCAGAACCTCAGCGGGCAAAAGCTCACATTTACAGCCGGCAGCCTCCATGGAGCAGAGCTCGGCCCGATGGAACAGCTGAGCCCGGGAGAGAGAGGCCCGTCACCGCTCTCCTTGCAGGCTGCCCTGCTGCGAGGACTCCCTGCCTCCCGCACCCGTCTTCCTTCTCTACGTCCACATTAGAGGGGTGGCAGACGTGACCCCTCAGGCCCTACAGGCATGGGCACAATGACCCATCTCCCGGCTCAACACAACTGCTTTCTCATCCCGTCGCCCATGCCCAGGCTGACCCCGGTTCACACCAGTATCACCCACGTGCACTTGGCACTTAGCTGAGCAGTGGGGAATCCTGGGTGAATGGCATGTGGGCCCTGGGACTGAGGAGTTTGCATTTTGCTTAGTCACTCAGTCTCGTCCGACTCTTCTGCAACCCCATGGACTGTAGCCCGCCAGGCTCCTCTGTCCTTGGGATTTCCCAGGCAAGAATACTGGAGCGGGTTGCCATTTCCTTCTCCAGGGGATCTTCCCCACCCAGGAATCGAACCTGCATCTCCTGCATTAGTAGGTGAATTCTTCACCACTGAGCCTGGAAGGAGGAGACAGATCCAAAAATACCTCAGAGCCATAGCAGGTTCCATTCCAAACTATGGCAGTAAAGTAAGTTACACAAACTTTTCTGGTTTCCCAGTATATGTAAAAGATACGTTTAGGACTTCCCTGGTGCTCCAGTATTAAGAATCTACCTGCCAATGCAGGGGAAACGAGTTTGATTGCTGGTTCAGGAAGATCCCGTCTGCCAAGGGGCAACTCAGCCCTGTGTGCCACAAACGCTGAGCCCTCGCTCTGGAGCCCGTGCTTTGTAACGAGAGAGGCCACGGCAATGACAAGCCTTGGCACCCCAAGCAGAGAGTAGCCCTCACTTGCTGCAACTAGACAAAGCCCACACAACAACAAAGAGCCGGTGCAGCCAGGGATAAATAAATGATTAAAAGCAGAAGTCATGTTTATGCTACACTGTAGTCTATCAGAGTGCAATGGCAGTATGTCTACAAGACAATGTACATACCTTTATTGAAAAATACTCTATTTCTATAATCTATATGGGGAAAGAATAGATATGTGTATACGTATAACTGAACCACTTTGCTGTTCTCCTTTGCTGAAACTGACAACATCGTATACTCCAACTTAAAATAAAAATTTTTAAATAGCTTACTACTATGAAGTGCTAACCATCACGTGACAGCCCAGGATTGCTGCACCTTCCCTTTGTGAAAACCGCAGGACCTCCACAGTGCAGTAAAACAGGGCACGCCTGTAAATGACCACGCAGCACAGAAATAACACTAAAGAATGTGGCCACTGCCCAACAGGCAAGCACTGTGCCATCTGGCTTCTCAAGAGGGCAATTAATTTCAATTTGGGTGGGGGTGGGTGAGGGTTTTATGAAGGAGGTGCTGCACGGTGGTGATTCAAAGTGTGAAATAGTCAGAACTAACAATGCTGACCAGTGAGAGAGGAGCAATTTCCCCGGGGGCCTGGCGAGTATCCTCAGAGGCTTGGTCGTGGGAAAGTCCCCGGACCTTGCAAAATGAGATGGGGTAGCAGGGGTGCGCAGGGCAGGGAGGGCCGCCGGGCACTACTCAGAGCTGGAGCATCACAATACTCTAACCCCAGGCTCGGCTGTGCCCCATTGAGTGTACCAACCGCTCACAGCCCCAGGTGGGTGAGTGCTGGGCACATCCAGGCACTGCTTGGCCCCTTCCCTCTGGAAACAGATTTCCTTCCATTTCCAGAACAGCCTCTCACAGCTGTGCCTCTTCTCCCTGGATGTTGCAACAAAACCACCTGCCCTCCCGAGAAAGAGGGCATTGTTTCCACCTGGGCCACCCCCAGCAGGGTGGGGAGAGCAGAACTCGCTGAGGAGAAGCCCAGCCTGCCGGGTGGGGGCTTCTCAGTGCCAGGCCTGAACCAGGCAGCGGGTGTGGCTACCATAAAAGAAACAACTCCCCGGGCACCGCAAACAGAGACACAGCACTGCTGTTTCCCTCAAGGCGTCATCACCGTTGGGAAAGGTCTCCTGAGAGCTCACCCACCTTTGGGGGATAAAATGTTTACAAGAGGAAAACACATAAAGAGACTTTGTTTTGTTTTTCTTTAGACACTTGAGCCACCCACAATCAGTTAGATAAAGTAAATAGAGCAAAATTCTCTAACCATGGTCCATGCAGAAAGAGCAAAGACGACTGTCCTGAGGGCCGCCAGTTCAGAACAGGCCCGTGGGGCCAGACTGGGGGGCACAAACTCCAGCCTGTTTTCACCACCAGCTGCCCGGGGGTGGGGGTGTGACCAAGTCTTTAAAAGGCAGGGTAAGATGCGGATTTTTTAGTTGATATCTAACCTGAGATCTCCACACAGGATGGGTACAAAGAATGTGTTAGTTTTGAAGTGAGGGTATATCTGTGTGTCAGTGTGTGTGTGCATGTGTGCGTGTCTGTGTTTGCATGTATGTGTGTTTTCTTGTATGTCTGTGTATGTGTCTCTGTGCCTGTTATGTCTCTGTGTGTCTGTGCATGTGTGTATCTGTGTGCGTGTGTGCCGGTGCGTGTGTTTGCTTATGAGAGAGAGGAAGCACCAATTAAGGGCTGGTTCATGCAGGGACTCTGGGGGCCCTGGTGCCCCCTCCGCCCCACTGACCCATTGTCTCACTTGCTGCCTCCGCCCTCCACAGACACATGCGTTCTTTGATCTCCTCGACATTTCCTGATGGCAGCGAGGGATGGCCAGTTTTATGTTCCAGGTTGTTAACTCGTGGAAGTTCTGGAAAAGCAAACGTGTAGGTGCTGGGTGTGTGGAGCACCCTGCCTGCACAGGGGGCCCCTTGTCAGGGCCCAGGCTGCTCCCTGCTGGCTGGCTGGCTGGTGTGGCCCCGGCAGCAAGGGTGGACAGCCTGCCTCCACTGTCCCCTCCTTTCCTCATGATCTTCTCTCCCCATCCCCTTCCTCATTATCGTTCATCCTCCCACTTGCCTCCCCTCCTCCTCTTTCTTAAGAGAGAAGCAAACGGCAGAGCTGGCCGCTCACAGGAAGTTTCTGAATTCTATGCATGGTGGGAACAGGCTTTACCTCAAAGCCCCTTAAATGAGCCTCCGTGGGGTCGAGCAGGAGCCTGGGGAGCATCCCAGCTGGGCCCTCAGCCACCACAGGGCGAGAGGGCCCTTGACCCCATGCAAGCCCTCACAGGTCTGCCCGCCTGCTGGCACTCTTGGCATCACCTCAGCCCATCTGACCTCAGAAACCAGGAGCCATCTTTTCTATACCAGGGTCACCCCACCATGATTCTGTCATCCCAGGAAGCCGCGTGGGGGATTCATGGCGGCACAGCCAGAGCCCTGGACTGTGCAGCTGGCCCCGGTATCTTCCCAACAGCCTGTCAAGCCAGGCATCCTAAGCTGGTCAGAGTCCAGGGCTTCACTTAGTTCCTCTTTTCCATTAACTCACCGAAGTTTGTGTCATTTTGTTGTGGTTACATATAGCCATTGACCCTAAGAAAGTGTGTGAGAGGTGAGCACACGCCAATCATAAAAGTGTCAAGTGAAAGCTTTTCCTTCATTGTTCGAGGGCATGAGAGTAACACATTTGGAGTCATATGCATACATGTTTCATGGGTGTGTACATGTGTATGAAACTGTGGGTGGAAAACCAGAACAACAGTGAGGACAGTTGTGTGACTGTAACTAGGAATTACCCAATGTGAACAAAAGAGAAAAAATAGAAAGAAAAAAAAAGGACAGATCTCAGGGACCTATGAGACTATAACATGATTTGACGTTCACATAAAGGACTTAGTGAAAGGAAAGAAGACTGTGAGGAAGAAAAAGTCATTGAAAAACAATGGCTGAAAATGTCTCAAATTTGGTAGGAAGTTGAACAAACTTCAAAGACGATAAACCCTAATAAGCCTATGCCAAGACACATCATAATTAAACTTCTGAAAACTAAAGAAAAATAATCTTAAAATCAGCCAGAGGAAAACAATATTTTACCTATAGGGAAAAACAATTTGAATAACAGTAAATTTCTCATCAGAAACCATGGACACCAGAAGGAAGTAGCACAATATTTTTTAGTACCGAAAGAAAAGAACCGTCAACCCAGAGTTTTATACCCAGCAAAAATATCTTTCAGGAATGACAGAGAAATAAAGACATTATCAGATAAAGGATAACCAAGAGAATTTGTCATCAGCCAATTTACCTAGAATAAGGGCTAAAGAAAGTTTTCTTTAAAAAAGTTAATGATAAAATCAAGAATTTTGGAACACCAAGAAGGAAAAAAAAATCACAGGAAAACAAAAATATGGGTAAATGTCATAAGCTTTCCTTTTCTCATTAAAGTTTCTAAATAATGTTTAATGATTGAAGCAAAAATCTGAACATCTCTTTCTCAACAATTGATAGACCAACTAGAGACAAAGTCAACAAGGATATAGAAGAACTCAACAGTGCCATCAATCCATAGAATTTAATCTACATTTATAGAACACTCCACCCAACAACAGCAGAACAAACAGGCTTTTCAAGCTCCCACAGAACACAGACCAAGATGGCCTATATTTGGGACCATTAAAAAAGGAAGCTGAAGGAATTTAAATCATATAAAGTGTATTCTCTTGCCACAATGGAAACAAACTACAAATCAATAACAAAAAGATAACATAAAAATCTCCAAACATTTAGAAACTGAGCAACACATTTCTGAATAATTCATGGGTCAAAGAGGTAACCATAAAATAAATTGTTTAAAACACAAGGAAAAGAATGGAAATGAAAATATAACATATCAAATTTTGTGATACATAAATAAAATAGTGCTGAGAGTGAAATTTGTAGCACTAAATACATATAATAAAAGAAAGCAATAATTTAAGCTTCCACTTTAAGAACTTAAATAAACCCAAAACAAGCAAAAAAAAATAATAATAAAGTCAAAGCAAAAATTAATAAAATTTAAACAGAGAAACATGTTTCCAGATAAAGAAATCAAGGGAACAAAAAGAAACAATTGGTTCTCTGAAAAGATAGTAAAATGGTAAACTTCAAGCAAGACAAAAAGAAGACACAAATTACCAACATCAAGAACGAAAGAGAGTATATCACTATAGACCTTACAGCCCTCAAAAGGAAAATAAGAATATTGTAAACAACTGTATATCAACTTTGACAATTTTGATGAAATAAACCACTTCCTCAAAAACCACAAACTATCATAAATCACTCAACATGAAATAAATCATTTGAAAAATACTATAACTATTAAGGAAACTGAATTTGTAATTAAATAACTTGCAAAAAGTTCTAGGCTTAAATTCACCAAATGGAGAATTTCACCATTCATTTGAAAAAGAATTAACACTAATTCTATACAATCTTGTATAAAAAATAGGAGAGCAAACAACTCAAAATTCATTCCATGAAACTAGTGGTATAAAAAATTCAGACCAATGTTCCTCATGAATGTAGGTGCAAAAATTCTTTATAAAAATATTATCGAATAGAATTTAACAATTGTAAAAAGAATTGCTCACCATGACCAAGTGAGGTTTATTCCAATGATGCAAATCTGGTTTGATATTTGAAAATCAATTAATGTAATCCTTCATATTATAAAGAAGCCCCTGATCATATCAATTAATGTAGCAAAAGCATTTGACAAAATTCAAAACTCATTCATGGTAAAAACTCTTGAAAAAATAGAAATAGAAAGGGACTTCCTCAACTCAATAAACAGCATCTATGAAAAAGAACCTATAACCAACATCATACTTACTGATAAAAGAGTGAATGCTTCCCTTCTACGATCAGAAACAAGACAAGGTGTGTACCCCTATCATGCTCATTAAGCGTAGTGCTCTGCATTCTAGCTAGTCTGACAAGGGGACAAAAGGAGATAAATGGCATATAGATTGCTCTAAGGAAGACTGCATTAAGAGGACAAGAAGATCAGAATGGGAGAAAATATTTGCAAACCACATATCCAACAAAGGACTATTATTTAGAATATAAAAAAGAACTCTCCAAACTCAACAGTAAGAGAGCAGACAACCTAATTAGCACACAGGCAAAAAACATGAAGAGACATTTTACCAAAAAAGACATGAAGATAGCAAACAGGTGCATTAAAAATGCTCACCATCATTAACCACTAGGGAAATACACAATGAGACATCACTACGAACATATCAGAATGCCTAAATAAAAAGAGACAATGATAATAAATGTCGGAGGGGAGACAAATCAGAGAAACTGGATCACTCATATATGGCCAGTGGGAACGTAAAATGATGCTGCCTCTCTGGAAAACAATTCGGCTGTTTCTTTAGAAACTAAACATATGACTACCATATGACCCAGCAATTATACTCCTGGACATTTATCCTAGGGAAACAAAACTTAAGTTCACACAAAAGCCTGTACAACAATGTGCATGGCAGATTTATTTGTAGTAGACGCAAACAGAAAGCAACGCAGATGTCCTCCAATGAATGAATGAATGGCTAAGCAGACAATGGTATAGCAAAAAAAGAGAGAAGAGAGAGAGAGAGAATGAGCTATTAATACATGTAAAAACCTGAATTAATCTCCAGAGAATATACTGAGTGAAAAAAATTCAATTTTAAAAGGTTATATATTACATGATTCCATTTTTATAACATTCTTGCAGTGATAAAATTGTAGAAATGGGGAAGAGACAAGTGGTTGCCAGTGGTTGAGGCAAGAGGTGGAAGTGGGTGGAAAGTATTGGTGATGGAAATGTTCTGTATCTTATCAAAGTCAACATCCTGGTTGCACTAGAGTTTTGCAGTATACTGAGTAAAGTGTACTTGATAGCATTCTGTATTACTTCTTACAACTGTATATGAATCTTAAATTAAAAGTTGAATTTAAAAATTATGAAGATGACAAAGAGCTTGCTTATGTTGGTTATATCTATTGAGATTTATATTAAAAAAGACACTTAAAAATATCAATTCATTGAAAATAACATCATACCAATACATATTAATACAAACAGCACATTTTGAGAAATAATTATTTTTTTCCAAACAAAGGAAAATTAGAAAGTGGCAAAGTTTTGCATTTTTCAGATCTCTGTAGTGTTTGGTTTAATTGAAGACAGCTGGATTCACATATATGCTTCTGCAATCTATCACCTCCAACATGTTGTTTTAGTTGAAGTATATGAAGACAACCCAGCCCTACTTTGATGTTGTTACCAAAGACAAGAATATTTTAGTAGCCTTTCAAGCAATTGTAGATACTTTTTTGATATTAATATTACACAAAAAGTTGACAAGTGATAATATTTTTAATTAGCTGTAATACAGAAACTGAGACTCTGTCAATGAACTTTTCATTCTCTGTTGCTTCAAAATCCATTTATCTATATTGCACTTGGAAGGAATGGTGTTTGAATTTTGGCTTTCTGGAGCCCTGAAAGGTGTCTAGGACCACCAGGGGTTCCTGGAGGACACTTTTTGAAATACTACCTTAGCGTTCTTATTCTGAGACCTGACACAAGTACCCAATAAATACATCAATTTGATGATGGATATTGAAACCTTTTAGTTCAAAAGACTGCCCAGAGAC
Organism: Madoqua kirkii; assembly: GCA_006408675.1. Lineage (NCBI taxonomy): Eukaryota > Metazoa > Chordata > Mammalia > Artiodactyla > Bovidae > Madoqua > Madoqua kirkii. The sequence continues at coordinate 79,388 of SJYC01126773.1, forward strand.
TGGGTAGATGAAACGATTAGAGGTGGGAGAAATACTCCTCTGGAGAAGTCAGAGAGGAAGACACATATATTGTAGAACACATGGTCCTTGCCTCTGGCACTTCCCCAGTGCAGACCCCATCTATCTGTGTGCCATGATATTATCATGTGTCTTCAAAGAGAATGGGCTTTCTGTAGTACATCAGCCTAATAGGTGATGTTTCAAGCACTTTTTGGGTTTTCCAGGTGGTGCTAGTGGTAAAGAACCCACCTGCTAATGCAGGAGATGGAAGACACATGGGCTCAATTCCTGGGGTGGGAGGAACCCCTGGAGGAGAAAATGGCAACCCACTCCATGGGAGTGGGATTCTTGCCTGGAGAATCCCAAGGACAGAGGAGCCTGGCAGGCTACAGTCCATAGGTCCGCAGAAAGTAAGACACAACTGAACTGACTTAGCACACTTGTATGCACGTAAGCACTTTAAAAAGATCTTTCCCTCTGTTTTTATAGCTGAAGATGTTGAGTGACTGAAATGAATTAAACAGGGGATCAGAATGAGAAGCAGGTGCTGAGGTTCATGACCCTCTCCCCCATCCACATCCCCAGTAGAACAATGAATGGCCCCTTTTAGCAGCTGCTGACCAGCTTATACTTGGCTTTTCTCTTAACGGCAGCATAATGGTTCTCCCACGAATCTAAACCAATGAAACAAAGAATCCTTTCCCTTTCCCAGTGAATGGTAACCCAGGAGAGCTCACTGCCACAAGTTATTATTGCAGCAAATAACTAAGCAAGGATTAAAAACAAGATCAGACTCATCTGAATAGGGGAAATCATGGCAAGCTTTCAAATCTGTTTGCTTTGAAGCAGTAAATAGTTGCCAACTCAAATCTGGGAAGACATCTCAGTAAGAGATGGTTAGGTGTGGTTTTCTGTTTGGTTCTGTTTTTTTAGGAAAGGGTTTGCATCTTATTCTTAAGTATTGTGGGAAAGTCTGAGAAGAGATAGCTGTGACACACTTAGGATGGTCCTGATAGGTTTTTACTCACAACTATAGGAGCCTAGTGGGCTACAGTCCATGGGGTCATGAAGAGTCTGACACAACTGAGCACACACACTCCCTGGAAAATCAGTACTGCTTTGCACCCTCCAGCTTGTCCCTGGGGGATGTGCCATGTATGGTGAGAGGCTGTGCCCTGCTGACTTCTCCCTGGGCAGGGCTTGCCTCAGTCACTGCCTGCCAACCCTCCTGCCACAGCCTCAAGTCTTGCAGAATTGGTGCTCAGATAGTTGTTAATTTAATGAATCACGTTTTAGCTGGCTAGATGTTGAGCCATTGTTAGTTAACATAGGGACTTGTTATTCCAGGCTGTTCTAGAGTTTTATGGCAAATGTCCTGGGATTCCATACAAGAGAAAATTAATTGTGGCTGATGTGGTTTTTCTGAATTTCCTAATTTATTTTAGTTAATTTGTCAAGCAAAAGGACTTCTACCATCAAAATCATGTTTCAAAATGCCTTGCCTCTCTCTTCTGTCAGGACCTCACTTCAGGCACAAGAGTAGGCTAGTGTTCTATAGAGTCAGAAATAATTTAGGACAGTTTTCACCTCTTTGCTTGTTTTACCTATTTTCTGGCCTTACCAACTGGCATGCATAGATCTTAGCTCCCTAACCAGGAATCAAACCTGGGCCCCCTGCAGCGGAAGCACAGTGTCTTAACCACTGGATCCCGAGGGAAGTTCCCAGGACAGTTTTTTTACAGCAGAAATTGTCTTCTTGGTGTCATGGCAGTCAGAAGCCAAAGGTTCCAGTCCCAGAAAGCTTCTTAGAAATCGCTGCATGCATTGTAGTTCTTTTCATAGAAAAACTTGGATCCAAGATTATTATCCTCTGTATTTTCTTTAAATCCTCGTGGGTTTTGTGAGTATACTAATGCTTTAGGAGTTCGGTTCAGTTCAGTCCCTCAGTCATGTCCAACTCTTTGTGACACCATGAATCACAGCACACTAGGCCTCTCTGTCCATCACCAGTTCCCGGAGTTCACTCAGACTCACGTCCATCGAGTCCATGATGCCATCCAGCCATCTCATCCTCCGTCGTCGCCTTCTCCTGTCCCTAATCCCTCCCAGCATCAGAGTCTTTTCCAATGAGTCAACTCTTCACATCAGGTGGCCAAAGTCCTGGAGTTTCAGCCTTAGCATCATTCCTTTCAAAGAAATCCCAGGGCTGATCTCCTTCAGAATGGACTGGTTGGATCTCCTTGCAGTCCAAGGGACTCTCAAGAGTCCTCTCCAGCACCACAGTTCAAAAGCATCAATTCTTCGGCACTCAGCTTTCTTCACAGTCCAACTGTCACATCCATACATGACCACAGGAAAAACCATAGCCTTAACTAGACGGACCTTTGTTGACAAAGTAATGTATCTGCTTTTGAATATGCTATCTAGGTTGGTCATAACTTTTCTTCCAAGGAGTAAGCATCTTTTAATTTCATGGCTGCAATCATCATCTGCAGTGACTTTGGAGTAAAAAAAAAA
>SJYC01126774.1:0-23401 GCA_006408675.1 Madoqua kirkii
CGCTCTGTCGGTAAAAATTTCCTGATGCTTCCCTCGCCTCCCAAGAGGAGGCCCTCGCAACAGGAGAGTCAGAGGAGCCTCAGGGATCGGGCCACAATTTTCCAAGATCCCCAAATGCCTTGTCCACTCCAGATGAACCTTACTGCCCTGCAGTGCTTCGATTGTCACTCCGATTCTCGACTCCTGACACACTGGGACAAATGACACACTGGACTACATCAAGGGCAAGCCAAATATCCCTGTGTCCACTCGAATTGGAGTCGGACACCCTTGCTGCAGTTGGGGAGGAAAGCGGCCACCCACATCTCCAGGCGAGATGAGGACTGCTTCCCTGTGGGAGCTCCAGGGGAACTCTAAGACCTATGTCACCAAGGGCGAGGAAAGCTAGGATCCCTCCTCAGCATCAGCCAAAGACGACTGTTCGAATTGGAGTCGGACACCCTTGCTGCAGTTGGGGAGGAAAGCGGCCACCCACATCTCCAGGCGAGATGAGGACTGCTTCCCTGTGGGAGCTCCAGGGGAACTCTAAGACCTATGTCACCAAGGGCGAGGAAAGCTAGGATCCCTCCTCAGCATCAGCCAAAGACGACTGTCATCCCGAGGCTTCTTGCAACACTATGCACAACCCCTTCTTAATTTTAATATAATAATAAGCATAAGAGCGCTTCTTGAGACCCTATGCACACCCTCTTCCTCATTTTAATATAATAAGAATAAGAGTGCTTCTTCCATCCTATGCATTCTCCGTTCTTCATTTTAATATAATAATAATAAGCATAGCAGGGCTTCTAGCGACCCAAGAGGCACGCCTCCTTCTTCACTGGGGATCCCCCAGCCAGCCCAGAATTGCAGCATTTCTGGCAACCCCAGACGCACGCCCCCTTCTTGATTGTGGCTCCCACAGCCAGCCCAACATCCAGGAGATTCTGCCAACCCGAGAGGCACACCCCCTGCTTCATTGTGCCTCCCCCAGCCAGCCCAGGATCACAGCACTTCTGGCCACCTCAGAGGCATGCACCGTCTTAATTTTGGCTCCCTCAGCCAGTCCAGAATCCCTGCTCCTCTGGAGATCCCAGAGGCATGCCCCCATCTTCATTGTAGCTCCCCCAGCCAGCCCAGCCACGTAGCGCTTCTGACGACCTCAGAGAAACACCCCCTTCTTCATTGTGGGTCTCCCAGCAAGTCATCCATCGCCAGCACTTCTGGCTACCCCATAGGCACGCCGCCTACTTCACTGTGGCTCCCCCAGGAAGCTCTGCATCGCCAGCACTTCCTATGACCTCAGAGGTACGCCCATTTCTTCATTGAGGCTACCCCTTCCAGCCCACTAGAGCCAGCACTTCTAGGGACTACAGAGGCACGCCCCTTTCTTCATTGTGGCTCCCTCAGCTGGCCCTTCATCTCAGCACTTCTGAGGACCCCAGAGGCACGCTCTCTTCTTCACTGTGGCTCCCCCAGCTAGCACAGCATCACTAGCATTTCTGGTGACCACAGAGATACGCCCCCATCTTAATTTTTGCTCCCCCATCAGCCCCTCATCCCAGTGATTCAGGTGACCCAGAGGCACGCCCCCATCTTCATTGTGGCTCCCCCAGCCAGCCCAGCATCTAAGCCTTTCTGGTGGCACCAGAGGCTAGCTCCCTTTTCTGTGTGGCTCCCTCAAACAGCCTGGCATCCCCAGAGCTTCTGGCGGCCCAGAGACACACCTCCTTCTTCATTATGGTGCCCAGAGCAGCACAGCATTGCAGCCCTTCTTCTGATCTGAGAAGCACACCCCCATTCTTCTTTTTGGCTCCCACAACCAGGCCAGAATCGCAGCGCCTCTGGCGACCCCAGAGGCCTCCCAGTTCTTCATTGTGGCTCCCCTAGACAGCTCAGCATTGCAGCGCTTCTGGAGACCCCAGAGGCACACCCCCTTCTTCTTTCTGGCTCCCCCTTCCTGCCCAGGATCACAGAGCTTCTGGCAAAACCAGAGGCACCACACCTTTTTAACTGTAGCTACCCTAGGCAGCCACCATCACAGCGCTTCTGACGACCTCAGAGGCACACTCCCTTCATTGTGGCTCTCCCAGCCAGTCCAAAATTGAAGCGTTTCTGGAGACCCCAGAAGCACTGCATCTCTTCACTGTGGCTTCACAAGTCACCCCAGCATCCCAGTGCTTCTAGCGGCCCCGAGTTATGCCCACTTCTGCACTGTGGCTTAACCATCCAGCACAACATTGCAGTGCTTTTGGCAACCCCAGAGGAACGCCCCCTTCCTCATCGTGGCTCCTCCATCCAGCTCAGCATCCCAGTGCTTCTCGCGACCACAGAGGTACACCCATTTCTGCATTTTGGCTCCTGCAGCTGCCCAGCATCACAGAGCGTCTGGCTATGACAGAGACACAACCTTTACTTCATTGTGGCTCCCCCAGCCAGACAAGCTTAGCTGTACTTCTGGCGATCCAGGAGGAATGCACCCTTCTTCATTGTGGCTCCCCCACCCAGTCAAGCTTCGCAGCAGTTCTGGCGACCCCAGAGGCACGTCCACTTCTTCATTGTGGCTCCCCCAGCCAGTCCAGCATCACAGGGCTTTTTTTGACCCCAGAGGCTCGCCCTCTCTTCATTGTGGTTTCCCCCACAAGCGCAGTGTCTCAGCACTTCTGGCGAACCCAGAGGCACTCCCCCTTCTTCATTGTAACTCTCCCAGCACGCCAGGATTGCAGCACTTTTGGCGACCACAGAGGCATGTCCCCTTCCCTCATTAAAGCTCCCCCAGCCCTCCCAACATAGCAGTGCTTCTGGCGATCCCAAAGGCACACCCTCTTCTTCATTGTGGCTTCTCCAACCAGCCAAACGTTGCAGAGTTTCTGGTGGCCGCAGAGGCATGCCCCCTGCTTCATTGTGGCTCAAATAGTCAGCCCAGCATCGAAGCACTTCTTGGGACCCTAGAAGAACACCCGCTTCCTCATTTTGGCTTCCCCAGCCAGCCCATCATCGCCATTGCTTCTAGCGACAGCAGAGCAGGCCTCTTTCCTCACTGTGGCTCCTGCTTCCAGCTCAGTATCCCAGTGCTTCTGATGACTCCAGAGGCATGCCTCCTTCTTCATTGTGTCTCCCCCAGCCAGCCCATCATCGCAGAGATTCTGCCCACCCCAGAGGCACCCTCCCTTCTTCATTCTGGGTCCCACAGCCTGAGCAGGATCACAGAGCTTCTCAAGAAACCAAAGGCAAGGCACCCTTTGAAGTGTAGCTCTCCCTGCCAGCCACCATCACAGCAATTCTGGAGACCCCAGAGGCACGCCCCTTTCTTCATTGTGGCTCCCCCAGCCAGCCCAAAATTGAAACATTTCTGGAGACCCCAGAAGCATGGCACCTCTTCCCTGTGGCTATACCAGCCACCCCAGCATGCAGTGCTTCTGGCACCCCAGAGGCATGCCCACTTCTTTGTGGCTCACCCATCCAGCACAACATTGCAGGGCTTCTGGCGCCCCAGAGGCACGCCCACTTCTTCATGGTGGCTCATTCATCCAGCAAAACATTGCAGCGCCCCTGGCGAACCCAGAGGCAAGCTCCCTTCTTCATTGTGGCTCCCCCAGCCAGTCCAGAATCAAAGCACTTCTGCTGATCCCAGAAGCATGCCCCCTTCTTCATTGTGGCTCCACAACCTGACCAGCATTGCAGCGCTTCTGGTGACCCCAGAGGCATGCCCCTTTTCATGGGGGCTCCGCCAGCCAGCCCAGCATCTCACCACTACTGGGGACACCAGAGGCACTCCCCCTTCTTCATTGTGAATTCACCACCCCGTCCAACATCTCAGCACTTCTGTGGACACCTGAGGCAAAACCCCTTCTCTATTGTGGCTCCCCAGCCCACCCATTATCACAGAGCTTCTGGGGACACCAGAGGCATGCCCGCTTTTTCATTGTGCCTCCTGCAGCCCGCCCAGCATCTGTGTTTCTGGCGACCCCAGAAGAATGCCAAGTTCTTCACTGAGGATCCCCCAGGCACTCCAGCATCATAGCACTTCTGGCAACCACAGAGGCATGCCCACTTCTTCATTTTGGCTCCTGCAGTAGCCCAGCATTGCAGCACTTCTGGCTATGGCTGAAACACAACCTTTTCTTCATTGTGGCTCTCCTAGCCAGCCAAGCTTCCCTGTGCTTCTGGCGATCCTGAAGGAATGCACCCTTCTTCATTGTGGCTCCCCCACCCAGTCAAGCTTTGCAGCGGTTCTGGCAACCCCAAAGGCAGGCTTGATTATTCACGGTGACTCCACCAGACAGTCCAACATCCCAGCGCTTCTGGCGACCGCAGAGGCATGCCCCCATCTTCATTGTGGCTCTCCCAGCTAGTCCAGCATCCCATCGCTTCTGTTGCCTCCTTCTTCATTGTGTCTCCCCCAGCCAGCCCATCATCGCAGAGATTCTGCCCACCCCAGAGGCACCCTCCCTTCTTCATTCTGGGTCCCACAGCCTGAGCAGGATCACAGAGCTTCTCAAGAAACCAAAGGCAAGGCACCCTTTGAAGTGTAGCTCTCCCTGCCAGCCACCATCACAGCAATTCTGGAGACCCCAGAGGCACGCCCCTTTCTTCATTGTGGCTCCCCCAGCCAGCCCAAAATTGAAACATTTCTGGAGACCCCAGAAGCATGGCACCTCTTCCCTGTGGCTATACCAGCCACCCCAGCATGCAGTGCTTCTGGCACCCCAGAGGCATGCCCACTTCTTTGTGGCTCACCCATCCAGCACAACATTGCAGGGCTTCTGGCGCCCCAGAGGCACGCCCACTTCTTCATGGTGGCTCATTCATCCAGCAAAACATTGCAGCGCCCCTGGCGAACCCAGAGGCAAGCTCCCTTCTTCATTGTGGCTCCCCCAGCCAGTCCAGAATCAAAGCACTTCTGCTGATCCCAGAAGCATGCCCCCTTCTTCATTGTGGCTCCACAACCTGACCAGCATTGCAGCGCTTCTGGTGACCCCAGAGGCATGCCCCTTTTCATGGGGGCTCCGCCAGCCAGCCCAGCATCTCACCACTACTGGGGACACCAGAGGCACTCCCCCTTCTTCATTGTGAATTCACCACCCCGTCCAACATCTCAGCACTTCTGTGGACACCTGAGGCAAAACCCCTTCTCTATTGTGGCTCCCCAGCCCACCCATTATCACAGAGCTTCTGGGGACACCAGAGGCATGCCCGCTTTTTCATTGTGCCTCCTGCAGCCCGCCCAGCATCTGTGTTTCTGGCGACCCCAGAAGAATGCCAAGTTCTTCACTGAGGATCCCCCAGGCACTCCAGCATCATAGCACTTCTGGCAACCACAGAGGCATGCCCACTTCTTCATTTTGGCTCCTGCAGTAGCCCAGCATTGCAGCACTTCTGGCTATGGCTGAAACACAACCTTTTCTTCATTGTGGCTCTCCTAGCCAGCCAAGCTTCCCTGTGCTTCTGGCGATCCTGAAGGAATGCACCCTTCTTCATTGTGGCTCCCCCACCCAGTCAAGCTTTGCAGCGGTTCTGGCAACCCCAAAGGCAGGCTTGATTATTCACGGTGACTCCACCAGACAGTCCAACATCCCAGCGCTTCTGGCGACCGCAGAGGCATGCCCCCATCTTCATTGTGGCTCTCCCAGCTAGTCCAGCATCCCATCGCTTCTGGCGACCCCAGAGGAACGCCCTCTTCTTCATTGTGGCTCCCTCAGCCAGTCCAGCATCATAGGGCTTTTTTTGACCCCAGAGGCTCGCCCTCTCTTCATTGTGGTTTCCCCCACAAGCGCAGTGTCTCAGTGCTTCTGGCGAACACAGAGGCACTCCCCCTTCTTCATTGTAACTCTCCCAGCATGCAAGGATTGCAGCGCTTTTGGCAACCACAGAGGCATGTCCCCTTCCCTCATTGAAGCTCCCCCAGCCCTCCCAACATAAAAGGTGCTTCTGGCGATCCTAAAAGCACGCCCGCTTCTTCATTGTGGCTCCGCCAACCAGCCAAACATTGCTGAGCTTCTGGTGTCCGCAGAGGCATGCCCCCTACTTCATTGTGGCTCAATCAGCCTCCCAGCATCAAAAGGCTTCTGGCAACACCAGAGGGAATCCCCCTTAGTCATTGTGTCTCCTCCATCCAGCTCACCATCCCAGCACTTCTGGGGACACCAAACGCATGCCTCCTTCTTCATTGTGGTTTCCCAGATAGCCCAGAATCAAAGAGCTTCTGGCGACCCCAGAGGCACGCCCCCTTCTTCATTGTGAATCCTCAGGCCAGCCCAGCACTGAAGAGACTCTGGCGAACCCAGAGACACGTCCCCTTTTCAATGTGGCTCCTGCAGCCAGCCCAGCATTGCCAGCGCTTCTGGCAATGACAGAGGCACACTCCCTTCTTAATTCTGGCTCCCTTACCAACGCAGCATGGCAGCGATTCTGGCGACCCCAGAGGCACACCTCCTTCATCATTGTAACTTTCCAAGCAAGCCCAGGATCGCAGCGCTTTTGAGGACCACAGAGGCACACCCCCTTTACTCTTTGTTGCTCTCACAGACTGCCAAGAATCGCCAGTGCTTCTAAGGAACCCAGAAGCATTCCCACTTCTTCATTGTGGCTCCCCTGGCCAGCCCAGCATCACCAGCGCATCTGGAGACCCCAGAGGCATGCCCCCCTCTTCATTGTGAATCCCTCAGCCAGCCCAGCATCAAAGTGCTTCTGGCGACCCTAGAGGCACGCCCCCTTCCTCAATGTGGCTTCTCTAGTCAGCCCAGCATCACAGGGCTTCTGGTGACCCCAGAGGCACGGCCCTTCTTTCCTTGTGGCTCCCTCAGCCAGCCCAGCATCCAGCGCTTTTGGCGACCCCACAGACACAATCCCTTCTTCATTGTGGCTCCCACAGCCAGCCCAGCATCGCGAGCACTTCTGGCAACGGAACAGACATGCCCTCTTCTTCTTTGTGGCTTTGTCAGCCATCCCAGCATGGCCAGCGCATCTGGCGACCCCAGAGGCATGCCCACTTCTTCATTGTAGCTCCCACAGCCAGCCCAGCAATGCAGTGCTTATATAGACCCCAGAGGCATGCCCCCTTCTTTATTCTGACTCCTCCATTATTCTCAGGATCACAGAGCTTCTGGCAAAACCAGAGGCACGCCCCCTTCTTCATTGTGGCTCCCCCTGCCATCCCAGCATCCCAAGCGCTTCTGGGACCCCAGAGCAGACCTCTTTCCTCATTGTGGCTTCTCCTTCCAGCTCAGCATCCCAGTGCTTCTGAAGGCCCCAGAGGCATGCCTCCTTCTTCATTGTTTCTCCCCCAGCCAGCCCATCATCTCAGAGATTCGCCGTCCCCAGAGGCAACCTCCCTTCTTCATTCTGGGTCCCTCAGCCTGACCCGGATCACAGAGCTTCTCGCAAAACCAGATGCAGGACACCTTTTTAAGTGTAGCTCTCCCTGCCAGCCACCATCACAGCACTTCTGGAGACCCCAGAGGCACGCCCCCTTCTTCACTGTGAGTCCCTCAGCCAGCCCAGCATCAAAGTTCTCGCGAACCCAGAGGCACTACCCCGTTTTCTTTGTAACTCCACCAGCCACCCAGCATTGCAGCGCTTCTACCGACTCCAGGAGCACATCCACTTCTTCATTGTAGCTCCCACAGCCAGCCCAGCAACACAGTGCTTCTATGGACCCCAGGGGCAGGCACACTTCCTCACTGTGGCTCCTCCTGCCAGGCCAGCATCACCAGTGCTATTTAAGACACCAGAGGCATGCCCCCTTCTTCATTTTGGCTCCCTGAGCCAGTCCAGCATCACAGGGATTTTTTTGACCCCAGAGACTCGCCCTCACCTTCATTGTGGTTTCCCCCACAAGCGAGCATCTCAGCGCTTCTGGCGTTCCCCAGAGGCAACCTCCCTTCTTCATTCTGGGTCCCTCAGCCTGACCCGGATCACAGAGCTTCTCGCAAAACCAGATGCAGGACACCTTTTTAAGTGTAGCTCTCCCTGCCAGCCACCATCACAGCACTTCTGGAGACCCCAGAGGCACGCCCCCTTCTTCACTGTGAGTCCCTCAGCCAGCCCAGCATCAAAGTTCTCGCGAACCCAGAGGCACTACCCCGTTTTCTTTGTAACTCCACCAGCCACCCAGCATTGCAGCGCTTCTACCGACTCCAGGAGCACATCCACTTCTTCATTGTAGCTCCCACAGCCAGCCCAGCAACACAGTGCTTCTATGGACCCCAGGGGCAGGCACACTTCCTCACTGTGGCTCCTCCTGCCAGGCCAGCATCACCAGTGCTATTTAAGACACCAGAGGCATGCCCCCTTCTTCATTTTGGCTCCCTGAGCCAGTCCAGCATCACAGGGATTTTTTTGACCCCAGAGACTCGCCCTCACCTTCATTGTGGTTTCCCCCACAAGCGCAGCATCTCAGCGCTTCTGGCGAACCCAGAAGCACTCCCCCGTCTTCATTGTAACTCTCCCAGCAAGCCAGGATTGCCGTGCTTTTGGCGACCACAGAGGCATGTCCCCTGCCCTCATTGTAGCTCCCCCAGCCCTCCCAACATAGCAGCGCTTCTGGCGACCCCAGAGGCATGCCCCCTTTTTCATTCTGGCTCCCCCAGCCTTCCCAGCATCTAAGCTTTTCTGGCTGCCCCTGAGGCTAGCTCCCTTTTCATTGTGGCTCCCCCAGCCAGCCCAGCAACGCAGTGCTTCTAGGGACCCCAGGGGCAGAACCCCTTCCTCACTGTGGCTCCCCCAGCCAGCCCAGCATCGCCAGTGCTACTGACGACCCCAGATGTACGCCCCCTTCTTCATTGTGTCTCCCCCAGCCATTTCAGCATCACCAGGACTACTGGCAACCCCAGAGAAACGCTTCCTTCTTCACTGTGGCTTCTCCAGCCAGCCCAACATTGCCAGTGCTTCTGGTGACCCCAGAGGCACGCCCTCTTTTTCATTCTGGCTCCCCCATAATTCCCAGGATCACAAAGCTTCTGGCAAAACCAGAGGCACCACACCTTTTTAGTTGTAGCTCCCCCAGCTAGCCACCATCACATCGCTTCTGGTGACCCCTGAGGCACGCTCCCTTATTTATTGTGGCTCCCACAGCCAGCCCAAAATTGAAGCCCTTCTGGAGAACTCAGAAGCATGGCACCTCTTCACTGTGGCTCCACCAGCCACCCCAGCATCGCGGTGCTTCTGGTGCCTCAGAGGCACACCCACTTCTTTGTGACTCATCCATCCAGCACAACATTGCAGGGCTTCTGGCGCCCCAGAGGCACGCCCACTTCTTCACTGTGGCTCATTTATTCAGCAAAACATTGCAGCACTCCTGAGGACCCCAAAGTAATGCCCCTTTCTTCACTGTGGTCCCCCAGCCAGCCCAGCATAGCCTGCACTTCTTGCGACCCCAGAGCAGACCTCTTTCATCATTGTTGCTCCTCCTTCCACCTCAGCATCCCAGGGCTTCTGAGGACCCTAGAGGCACGCTTCCTTCTTCGTTGTGTCTCCCCCAGCCAGCGGATCATTGCAGAGATTCTGCCCACCCCAGAGGCACCCTCCATTCTTCATTCTGGGTTCCCCAGACTGACCAGGATCACAGAGCTTTTCATGAAACCTGAGGCATGACACTTTTTAAGTGTAGCTCTCCCTGCCAGCCACCATCACAGCACTTCTGGCAACCCCATAGGCAGGCTCCCTTCTTCATTGTGGCTCCTCCAGCCAGCTCAAAATTGCAGCGCTTCTGGCGACCTCAGAAGCACGCCACATTCCTCACTGTGGCTCCACCAGCCAACCCAGCATTGCAGGGCTTCTACCAACCCAAGGAGCATGCCCACTTCTTCATTGTAGCTCCCACAGCCAGCCCAGCAATGCAGTGCTTCTAGGGACCCCAGGGGCAGGCCCCCTTCCTCATTGTGGCTCCGCCAGCCAACCCAGCATCAAAGCGCTTCTGCTGATTCCAGAGGCATGCCCCCTTCTTCATTGTGGCTCCACCAACATGACCATCATCATAGCATTTCTGGTGACTCCAGAGGCATGCCCCCTTTTCATAGGGGCTCCCCCAGCCAGCCCAGCATCTCACTGCTACTGGAGACACCAGAGGCACTCCCCCTTCTTCATTGTGGATCCACCAGACTGTCCATTATCGCAGCACTTCTGTGGAAACCTGAGGCTAGCCCCCTTCTCTATTGGGCTCATGAGCCCGCCCAAGATCACGGTGCTTCCTGCGATATCAGAGGGACGCCCATTTTTCATTGTGCCTCCCCTAGCTAGTCCAGCAATGCAGTGCTTCTGGAGACCCCAGAGGAACCCTTCCTTCTTTATTGTGCCTCCCCCAGATCGCCCAGCATCTCAGCATTTCTGGCGACCCTAGAACAATGCCACCTTGTTCACTGAGGATCCCCCAGGTACCTCAGCATCACAGCGATTCTGGCGACCACAGAGGCACGACCCCTTCTTCATTCTGGCGCCCTCAGTCTGGCCACGATCACAGAGCTTCTAGTGAAACCAGAGACACCACACCTTTTGAATTGTAGGTGCCCCAGCCAGCCATAATCACAGTGCTTCTGGCGACCCCAGAGGCACGCTCCCTTCTTCATTGTGGCTCCCCCAGCCAGCCCAGCATCCCACTGCTTCTGGAGACCCCAGAGGCAATCTCCCTTCTTCATTGTGCCTCCCCCAGCCAGCCCAGCATCCCAGTGCTTCTGGTGATCACAGAGGCATGCCCACTTCTTCATTTTGGCTCCTGAAGCTGCGCAGCATCGCAGCACTTCTGGCTATGGCAGAGACACAACCTTTCCTTTATTGCGGCTCCCCCAGCCAACCAAGTTTCGATGTGCTTCTGGCGACCCAGGAGGAATGCACCCTTCTTCATTGTAGCTCCCCTAGCCAGTCAAGCTTCTCAGCGGTTATGGCAACTCCAGAGGCATGCCCCTTCATCATTGTGTTTCCCCCAGCCAGCCCACCATTGTAGGGCTTCCGGCGTCCCCAGAGGCAAGGCCTCTACTTCATTGTGGCTCCCCCATCCAGTCCAGCATTGCAGGCCTTCTGACGTCCCCAAAAGAATGCCACCTTCTTTATTGTGACTCCCCCTGCAAGCCCAGCTTCACCGAGCTTCTGGCGACACTAGCGAAATGCCCCCTTAGTCATTGTGGCTTCTACATCCAGCTCAGCATCCCAGTGCTTCTGGGGACCCAAGAGGCATGCCCCCTTCTTCATTGTGACTCCCCCAGCCAGCCCAGCATCACAAAGATTCTAGCGACCCCAGAGGCATGTCGCCTTCCTCAATGTGGCTCCCTTCTTTTTGTGACTCCCCCTGCAAGCCCAGCTTCACCGAGCTTCTGGCGACACTAGCGAAATGCCCCCTTAGTCATTGTGGCTTCTACATCCAGCTCAGCATCCCAGTGCTTCTGGGGACCCAAGAGGCATGCCCCCTTCTTCATTGTGACTCCCCCAGCCAGCCCAGCATCACAAAGATTCTAGCGACCCCAGAGGCATGTCGCCTTCCTCAATGTGGCTCCCCTAGCCAGCCCTGCATCAAAGCTATTCTGGGGAACCCAGAGGCTAGCTCAATTTTCATTATGGCTCCCGTAGCCTGCCTGGCATCCCCAGCCCTTCTGGCGACCTGAGGCACCTCACCTTCTTCATTGTGGCCCTCCCAGCAAGCCCCTCTTAAAAAACTTTCTGGCTACCCCAGAAGCCTGCCTCCTTCTTCAATGTGGCTCCCCCAGCTAGCCTAGCATCTCAGGGCTTCTGTCGAACCCAGAGGCACGCCCCCTTTCCTTATTGTTGCTTCCCCAGCCAGCCCAGCATCACAGCAATTCTGGAGACCCCAGACTCATGCCCCCATTCTTCACTGTGGCTCCCTCAGAGAGCCCAGAGTTGCAGCGAGTCTGGCGACCCCAGTGGCATGCCCTCATTCTTCCTTGTGGTGCCTGCAAACAGCCCAATATTGCAGCGTTTCTGACCCCAGAGGTATGCCCCCATTCTTCTTTTTGGCTCCCGCAACCAGCGCAGCATCGCAGCATGTCTGGAGATCCCAGAGGCCACCCAGTTCTTCATTGCTGCGCCCCCTGCCAGCCCAGCATCACTGGGCTTCTGGAGAACAGAGAGGCATGCCCCCTTCTTCATTCTGGCTCCCCCAGTCAGCCCAGGATCACAGAGCTTCTGGTGAAACCAGAGACATCACACCTTTTGAATTGTGGCTCCCCCAGCCAGCTCAGTATTGCAAGCTAGGGCTTCTGGTGACGGAAAAGGCACGCCCCTTTCTTCATTGTGGCTTTGTCCCAGCCAACATCGCCAAGGCATTTGGTGACCCCAGAGGCATGCCCCCTTCTTCATTGTTAATCCCCCAGCCAGCCCAGCACTGAAGCACCTCTGGTGAACCCAGAGGCATGCCCCCGTTTCATTGTGACTCCTCCAGCCAGCCCTGCATCGAAGTGTTTCTGGCGAACCCAGAAGCTAGCTCGATTTTCATTATGGCTCTCCTAGCCTGCCTGGCATCCCCAGCTCTTCTGGCGACCCCAGAGGCACCTCACCTTCTTCATTGTGGCCCTCCGAGGAAGCCCCTCTTCACAGACTTCCTGGCTACCCCAGAGGCCCGTCTCCTTCTTTAATGTGGCTCCCCCAGCTAGCCCAGCATCACAGTGCTTCTGGAAACCCCAGAGGCATGCCCTCTTTCCTCATTGTTGCTTCCCTAGCCAGCCCAGCATCGCAGCACTTCTGGCGACACCAGAGACACCACACCTTCTGAATTGTAGCTCCCCCAGTCAGCCACCATCACAGCTCTTCTGGCGACCCCAGAGGCATGTCCCCTTCCCTCATTGTATCTCCCCCAGCCCGCCCAACATAGCAGCGCTTCTGGCGATCCCAAAGGCACACCGGCTTCTTCATTGTGGCTCCCCCAACCAGCCAAACGTTGCAGAGCTTCTGGCTTCCACAGAGGCATGTCCCCTACTTCATTGAGGCTCAACCAGACAGCCCAACATGTAAGCGCTTCTGGTGACCCCAGAGGGAGGCCCCCTTCATCATTGTATCTCCTACATCCAGCTTACCATCCCAGCCTTCTGGGGACCTCAGACACACGCCTCCTTCTTCATTGTGGTTCCCCAGATAGCCCAGAATCAAAGAGCTTCTGGCGTCCCCAGCGGCACACCTCCTTCTTCATTGAATCTCCCTGCCAGCCCAGCATAGCCAGCTCCTCGGGTGCACCCAGAGGCACACCCCCTTCTTCACTGTTGCTCGCCTAACCAGCCCAGCATCACAGCGCCTCTGGTCAACTCAGAGGCATGCCCCCTTCTTCATTGTGGCTCCCCCAGCAAGCCTAGCATCGCCGCACTTAGGGCGACCTCAGAGGCAAGATCCCTTCTTCATTGTGTCTTCCCCATCCAGACCTTCATCACAAGCGCCTCTGATGATGCCAGAGGCATGCAGCCTTCTTTCTTGTAGTTTGCCTAACCAGTCCAGCATCGCCAGCGATTCTGGTGACCCCAGAGACACGCACCCTTCTTCATTGTGGCTTCTCCATCCAGCTCAGCATTGCCAGCACTTCTGGCAACACCAGAGGCACACCCCCTTATTCACTGTGGCTCCCCTAGCAGCCCAGCTTCTCCAGCGCTTCTGGGGACCCCAAAGACACGCCCCTTCATCTTTGTGTCTCCCCCAGCCAGCCCACCATTGCAGGGCTTCCGGCATCCCCATAGGCAAGCCCTCTACTTCATTGGGGCTCCCCCATCCAGTCCAGCATTGCAGGCCTTCTGACATCCCCAAAAGAATGCCACCTTCTTCACTGTGACTCTGCCTGCAAGCTCCACTTTGCCACGCTTCTGGCGACCCCAGAGACATGCCCCCTTCATCATTGTGGCTTCCACATCCAGCTCAGCATCCCAGTGGTTCTGGAGACCACAGAGGCACAACCCATTTTTCATTGTGTCTCCCCCAGCCAGCAAAGCATCACAGCTTTTCTGGAGACCCCAGAGGCATCCCGCCTTCTTTACTGTTGCTCCCCCAGCCCGCCGATCATCGCAGCACTTCTGCCTAACCCGGAGGCACGCCCCCATCTTCATTGTGGCTTCCCCAGCCAGCCCAGCATCTCAGGGATTCTCTCGACCCCAGAGGCACACCCCCATTCTTCATTGTGGCTCCTGCAACCAGCGCAGCATCACAGCGCATCTGGAGACCCAAGAGGCACGCCCAGTTCTTCATTGTGGCTCCCCCAGCCAGGCCAGCATCGCCACTGCATCTAGCGACCCCAGAGGTATGCCCCCTTCTTCATAGTGGCTCCCATTGCAAGTCAACATCATCAGCGCTTCTGGTGACCCCAGAGGCACATTCCTTTCTTCATTGTGGCTCCCCCAGCCAGCCAAGCATTGCCATGCTTCTGGCTAACCCAGAGGCATGCCTTCTTCTTCACTGTGGCTCCCGCAGCCAGCCCAGCACTGCAGCGCTTCTGGGGACCCCAGAGGCATGCCTTTTTATTAATTGTGTCTCTCCCAGCCCGCCCAGCATCTCAGCACTTCTGGCGAAACCAGAGGCATGTCCACTTCATCATTGTGTCTCCCCATCCCCACCCAGCATCTCACCTCTACTGGTGACACCGGAGTCACACCCCCTTTTTCATTGTGGCTCCGCCAGCCAGCCCAGCATCAAAGCGCTTCTGGCAACCCCAGAGGCATACCACATTCTTCATTGTGGCTCCCTCTGCCAGCCAAGCATCACAGCGTTTCTGGTGAACACAAAGGGACGCCCCCTTCTCTATTGTGGCTCCCCCAGCCAGCCCAGCATTGCAGAGCTTCTGGCAACACTAAGGACACACTTCCTACTTCGTTTTGTCTCACCCAGCCATCCGAGCATCCTAGTGTCTCTGGAGACCCCAGAGGCACACCCCCTTCGTCATTGAGGTTCCTCCATCCAGCTCAGCATTCACGTGCTTCTTGCGACCACCAAGGCACTACCCCCTTCTTCATTGTGGCTCCCCCAGCCAGCCCATCATTGCAGCGCTTCTGCCGACCCCAGAAGCATGCCACATTTTTCACTGAGGCTCCCCCAGCCACCCCAGGATCGCAGCACTTCTGCCGACCCCAGAGGCACGCCTCCTTCTTCATTGAGGCTCCCCCAGCCAGCTCAGAATTGCAATGCCTCTGGCGACTTCAGAGGCATGCCCCTTTCTTTATTGTGGCTCTCCCAGCCAGCCCAGCATCAAAGCGCTTTTCAGGATCCCAGAGGCATGTGCCCTTCTTCACTGTTTCTCCCGCAGCCAGCCCAGCATCTGGAGACCCCAGAGGTATATTCCATCCTTTATTGTTGCTCTTCCAGCCAGCCCAGCATCGCAGTGCTTCTGGCAACCCCAGAGGCCTGCCCACTTTTATTGTGGCTCCCTCAGCGAGTCCAGCATCGCAGTACTTCTGGTGACCCCAGAGGCACGCTCCCTTTTTCATTGTAGCTTGCCCAGGCAGCCCAGCATCGCAGCACTTCTGGTGACCCCAAAGGGAAGGCCCCTTCTTCGTTGTGGCTCCCCTAGCCAGCCCAGAATCTCAGAGCTTCTGGCAACTCTAGAGGCATGCCACCTACTTCATTTTGGCTCACACAGCCATCAGAGCATCACAGCGTCTCTGGGGACCCCAGAGGCACACCCCCTTCATCATTGTGGCTTCTCCATCTAGCTCAGCATCCCAGTGCTTTCTGACAACAGAGGCACACCCCATTTTTCGTTGTGTCTCCCCCAGCCAGCAAAGCATCACAACTTTTCTGGAGACCCCAGAAACATGCCACCTCTTCACTGAGCCTCCCCCAGCCACCCCAGCATCACAGCACTTCTGGTGACCCCAGAGGCGTGTGGCCTTTTCATTGTGGCTCCCCCATCCAGCCAAGCATCGCATCATTTCTGGCGACCCCAAAGGCTCATTATCGGAGTATTGACATACTGGTTTATCAAGTAGGTTCTGGGCCCAAAAGGCGGAACCGACTTGAAGACAGAGTTTGGGGTAAATGCACAGTACATTAGCATAGCTAAAGATAAACATTTTCATAAGAAAAAGGCAATGGTTAACTTTAAGTGAAACTAGGTGTCATTATAGCAACACAGAATTTTAAGAGAAACCTCTTTTTAAATGTGTATAGAGAAGGAGAAAATATCTCTAGTTTGTTTCCTCCTGCCGCTTAAGAGAGGTAAAATGTCTGACACTTGCCGGCTATTTCCTCCCTTTGGAGACCCCTGGCCTTCCTGCCTGTTACCCTCTCAGAGGCACAACCCTTTCTTCATTGTGGTTTCCCCAGCCAGCCCATCATTGCAGCTTTTCTGGTGAACCCAGAGGCATGCCCCCTTCTTCATTGTGGCTCTGCCAGCCAGCCTAGCATCACAGCAGTTCTGGTGACACCACAGGCACGCCACCGTTTCCATTGTGGCACCCTCAGCCAGCCCAGCATCATAGCGCTTCTCTGGACCACAGAGGCACGCCCCGATTCTTCACTGTGGCTCCCGCAACCAGCGCAGCATCACAGCACATCTGCAGACCCCAGAGGCACACCCCCTTCTTCATTGTGGCTCCCCCAGCCATCCCAATATTGCCAGGCATTCTAGCGACCACAGAGGCACGCCCCCTTCTTTGTTGCTCCCCCAGCCAGGCCAGCATCGAAGCACTTCTTGGGAACCCAGAAGCATGCCCCCTTTTTTATTGTGGCTTTCCAATGCAGCCCAGAATCACAGTGCTTCTGGTGACTCCTGAGGCATGCCCCCTTCTTCATTGAGGCTCCCCCAGCCAGCCCAGAATTGCAGCACTTCTGGTGACTTCAGAGGCATGCCCTTTTCTTTATTGTGGCTCCCCCAGCCAGCCCAGCATCAAAATGCTTTTGAGGATCTCAGAGGCACGCCCCTTTCTTCATTGTAGGTCCCCCATCTGGCCCTGCATCACAACGCTTCTGAGGACCCCAGAGGCACACCCCCTTCTTCATTGTGGCTCCCCCAGCCAGCCCAGTATTGCAGCACTTCTGGCGACCCCAGAAGCAGGCCACCTTCACAGAGCCTCCCCCAGCCACCTCAGCATCACAGGGTTTCTGGAGAAGTCAGAGACATGCCCTATTCTTCGTTTTGTCTCCCCCAGCTGGCCTAGCATCCTAAAACTTCTGTAAACCCCAGAGGCACGCCTCCTTCTTCATTGTGGCTCCCTCCACCAGCCCCACATCCCAGGGCTTTTGGCAATTCCAGAGGCAGGCCCCCTTCTTCATTGTGGCTCCCTCAGCCAGCCCAGGATCCCTGCGCTTCTGGCGATCCCAGAGTGATGCCCCCTTCTTCCCTTTCATGCCCCCAGCCAGCCCAGCACAGCATGGCTTCTGAGGACCCTGGAGGCATGCCCCCTTCCTCACTGTGGCTCCAGCAGCCAGCCCAGCACTGCAGCGCTTCTGGGGACCCCCGAGGCACACCCCTTCTTCATTTTCACCCCTCCCTCAAGGCATCAAGGGGAGCAAGGCTGCCTGCGCCAGAGGGATCCACCCCCTTCTTCAGTGCTTGCCAAACACCTGAGTGCTTGCCAAACACCTGAGCTACTTGGAGCTGGGAAGGACACAAAATGGAGGCCCAATGGAGTCTGCATATCTGAGGACTGCCTGAGTGCCTGAACATGAACAGCTTAGACCTGGGAGGTGCATGCAGCCCAGGGCCGGCCTCAGACAGGTCCTGGCGGGGCAACCTAGAGCCTGAGCTGTGTGCTGTGAGCGGGGGCAGGCCCAGTGTGGCTGAGACACTGCAAGCGGATGCCATGGTTATTTTTTGCAGTGTCCCTCCCTCCCACGGTGTGACTGAACAAGTGAGCCTAAAAAAAGTGTCCACCACCACAACCCTTGTGTCAGGGCGAAAATCAGACACTGAAGAGACCAACAAATGGAAGAAGCTAAAACAGAGGGAACTGCCTTGGAAGTGACAGGTGCAATAGATTAAAACCCTATCGTTAGTACAAATTACATAGGAAGGGGCCTATAGATCGAGAAATATAAGCCAGACCAAGGAACTATCCAAAAGTGAACGGACCCCACAGTGCCCACAACAACACCAGAGAAAGTTCCATAGATATCTTTACTATTTGCACGATCATTCTGTCTTTTTTTTCCTTTTCTTTTTTTCTTTTTTAACTTTTTAAAAAATTTTAAATTACTCCTTTAATTTTCATTTTTATAACCTACAATTACTTTTCCAAAGAAAGATTCTATTTTATAGCAAAATAAAAAATATTAAATAAAACCATAATTTTAATAATAAGAATAATGCTTCTCATTACCATATGCATAAACCCATAATTTTAATAATAAGAATAAAAAACACTTGTCATGATATAAAACACTTGTCATGATACATCATGATATATGACTTATGTCATGATAAGGGACTTATGTCATGTTTTATATCATGACATAAGTCACTTATCATGACAAGTGCTTTATATCATGGCATAAGTCACTTATTGTGAAAAGTGCTTCAAATCACAACATAAGTCACTTATCATGAAGTGTTTTATATCGCCACATAAGTCACTTATCACCACAGGTATTTTATATCATGACTTCTTCTTCCCCTTTTTATCTTCCTCTTCTTCTTCGTCTTCTTCCCCAATCTTCAGTATCCATTTTTACTTAATTTCAAGATTACTGGCTTCACTGGTCTCTTCTCTTTGGACTCTCCTTTTTCTCCACCAGGTCACCTCTGTCTCCTCCCTTCCCCTTCTCTTCTATACCCCACTCTGTGAATCTCTGTGTGTTTCAGACAGTGGAGAGCACTTAAGGAACCATGGCGATTAACCAAAACAAACAAGCGGTAATCACGGAGACTGTCCAAAACAAACAAACGGTAACCATGGCGACCGACCAAACAGCCCTGGGATATCTGGAGGGCAAGCCACAGATCACTGTGTCTGCTCCACTGGGAGCTGGATACTGCTGCTGCAGTTGGGGAGGAAGTGGCCGTGCACATCTCCAGGCGAGACAAGGCCTGACTCCCCTATAAGGGCTCTAAGTGAACCCCAAAACCTATGTCAGCAGGGGCAAGGAAAGCTCAGGCTCTGGCCTCAGCACCAGAGGAAGACTGAAGACCCTGCCATGACGGGGGAGGAATACCCAGAGGCACCTCGCAACTCCCACAGAGACTGGCCTCTCCTGAAGCCACAGGGGCGGGTACCTGAGGTCCCTTTCGAAAATCGAGAGGACCTCACTGCACCTCGGGGAAAAAAAAATCAGAAGCTTCTCCGCTGCAGGTGGGGTGAGGCCCTTGTCCACTGGGGCATCTCGGGAGAAATCACCCTTTCCATCTTGGACCTCGAAAGGCTCCTTCACACACTTGTGGTGACCCAAGAAATTCCCCACCCCACCCGTCCTCACTCGAGAGGAATCCTGAGGGTCCCGCCGGGATGCAAGAGGAGCCCAGTTTTCCCTGCTCAGCTCCAGATGAGGGGCCCTTTCCCTACTCCCTCAGGAAAGGGTTCCCGGTGCTCCACTCACATCCCAAGAGGAGGTGCTCCCACCAGGAGAGTCAGGAGGAGCCTCATGTGTCGGGCCACAACTTTCCACGACCCCCAAATACCTCATCCACTCCAGATGAACCTGACTGCCCTGCACTGCCTCAACCATCACTCCGAGGCTCGACATCCAACACACTGGCATGTGTGACAGCCCTGGGGTACATCTAGGGCAAGTCAGAGGTCCCTGTGTCTACTTGACGGGGAGACAGACACTGCTGCTACAGCTATGGAGGAAAGCAGCCATGCACGACTCCAGGTGAGACGAGGCCTGACTCCCCTTGGAGGCTTCAGGGCAGCCTCAAGACCTATGTCAGCACAGGGAGGCAAGCTCAGGCACCGGCCTCAGCACCAGACGAGGACTGAGGACCCAGCAATGACTGGGGAGGAATCCTCTGAGGCACCTCGCAACTTGCAGGGAGACTGACCTTACCTGAGGCCACAGGGAAGGGTCCCTGGGGTCCCCATCGTAATGCAAGAGGACCCTGCCACAACTCAAGAAAAACCAGAAGCTTCTCCCCTGCAGGCGGGGTAAGGCCCTTGTCCGCTACATCATCTCAGTAGAAATCACCCCTTCCCTCTTGGATCTCAAAAGCCTCCTTGATACCCTTGCTGTGACCCAGAAGTTCCCCAGCACACCTGTCCTCACTCAAGAGGAACCCCTAGGGTCCTGACGCGACCCCAAGAGGAGACCCGTTTTCTTCCGCTCAGCTCCAGATGAGGGTCCCTTTTCCTGTTCCGTCGGGAAATGGTTCCTGGCACTCCCTTCTCATCCCAGGAGGAAGCACTTGCACCAGGAGAGTCAGGAGGAGCCTCAGGGGATGGGCCACCATTCTCCAAGACCGTCAAATGCCTCATCCACTCCAGATGAACTTGACCGCCCTGCACTGCCTCGATTGTCACTCTGAAGCTCGACTACCAAAACACTGGCACGTGTGATAGCCCTGGGGTACCTCGAGGGCAAGCCCCAGATCCATGTTTCTGCTCAACGAGGAGCCAGACACTGCAGCTTCAGCTGGGGAGGAAAGCGGCCATGCATGTCTCCAGGTGAGATGAGGCCTGACTCCCCTGTGGGGGCTGCAGGGGAACCCCAAGACCTATGTCAGCATGGGTAAGGAAAGCTCAGGCTCCGGCCTCAGCACCAGACAAGGATGGAGGACCCAGCAACGACAAGGGAGAAATCCCCAGAGAGGCCTCGCAACTCACACGGAGACTGGCCTCTCCTGAGGCCACAGGGGCAGGTCCCTGGGGTCCCTGCCACAACTCGAGAAAAACCAGAAGCTTCTCTTCTGCACATGAGGTGAGGCCCTTGTCCACTGCGGTGGATGAGAGAGTTCCCCTCAATGCAGTTTATGGCCCATTTCCCCCTCAGTGACTTGAGAGCAATCCTGTCTAACCCTCGCACCTCGAAAGGAGCCATGACTAAACTCAGGCAGCATGAAAGCTACCCTGAGGTCCCTGTCACAACTCGAGAGGAGCCTGAAGATTCAGATCACAACTTGAGAAACATGATGAGATTCTAACCCAACATGACATGAGGCCTTTTCTCCTGCAGTCACTCAAGAGCAATTCCGCACACCACATTGCAACTCAAAAGGAGACTAGACTGCCCTGAGGCAACATGAGAGGTTCCCTGAGTTCTCCGTCACAACTTGAGAGGAAACCAAAACTTTAGGCTGCAACTTGAGAAACACCACGAGATAGATCCCTCAGTGAAAAATGAGGCCAATTGCCCCTGCAGTGACTCTAGAGCAATGCCACGCACCACCTTGCAACCTGAAAGGAGACTTGACTTCCTTGAGGAGACACGAGATTCCCTAGGTTCACCTTCAGAAATCTAGAGGAACCTCAATCTTTTCACTGGAAGTCAAGTAAAACAAGATCTCCTAACACTACCACCACTGCAAATGCGAGATAAGGACCTTTTCCAGTGCAGCGCCTCAAGAGCAATCCACTATTCCCTTTTGAAACATGAAAAGAGGCTTGAATCCCTTTACACAATTCAAGAGGTTCCACGAGTTTCCCATCACCACTTGAGAGGAACCATGAGTTTCACGCCACAACTCAAAAAGAGTCCCGTTTTGCCAACCTCATCTCGATATTAGCACTGATTCTCCTGCTTCAACTCAGAGGAATCCCAACTTTCTGCTAACACCTCAAGTGGAGGTTTGTCCTCCCTATTGGAACCCCAGAGGAATTCTGGGGTTCCTACTGCAAGTCAAAAGGACCCCAACTTCCCCCTCAATCCAAGATAAAACCTCATTCCCCTGAAAAGACTCAAAAGGAACCCTGAGTATCCCCTTCGAACACGAAGGGAGGTCTGACTCCCCTGTTGCACCTCTACAAAAAGCCAAAATTCCTCATGTCAATTCAACAGGAGGCCTGACATCTCTTTTTCCAATTTGACTGGAAAGTGGAATTGCATGTCTCAACACGAGCCGAGGCCTGACTTCCCTTTTGAAATTCAATAGGAAGCCCGAGATCCCTGTCATAACTGGAGAGCAAGCCTGACTCTCGCCCCACCCTGAAATGAGAGCATATATCCCTTCTGCGACGCAGAGGCATCCCGAAGTCACCTTCAAAACCTGAAAGGAGGCCTGACTTGCCTGAGGCAGCATGCCAGGCTCCAAGAAGACCACGTCAAAACGAGAGGAGCCCAGTTGTGGCTTCCCGCCACAACTTGAGAAACAACACGAGATTCTCCCCGGAAGGCGAGATGAGGCCCGATTCCCCTGCAGCGAGTCGAGAGCAACCCTCTGTTCCTCCTTGCAACTTGAAAAGAGACTTGACTTCCCTGAGGCATCACAAGAGGTTCCCCTGAGGTGTCTGTTTCCGCTGGAGAGGCACCCCAAACTTCTGATGGCAACTTGAGAAATCATGAGATTCCCGCCTGTAAGCAAGATTAGGACCTTTTCCCCTGCAGTGCCTCAAGAGCAACTCCATGTTCCCTCTCGAAACTGGAAAGGAGGCTCGATTCTTTTTAACCACTCAAGAGACTATCCACAATATTCATTGCCACCTCATTTTCCCACAACAAATCAAGAAGAGCCCCATGTTCACTGCCTCATCTCAACTGAGGGCAGATTCCTTGGCTTCATCTGGAGAAGAATCCCAATGTTCCCTCATATCTAAAGAGAAGGTTTGTCTCACCTATTGAAACCTTAGTGGAAGCCCGAGATTCATTCTGCAAATTGAAAGGACCGTGAGTACATCCTCAATTCGAGATAAGGCCTGACTCCCCTACATTGACTTGAGTGGAACCCTGAGTATGCCTTCACCACTCGAATGGAACTCTGACTCCCCTGATGTACCTCTATAAAAAGACCCACATCCCCACCTCAGTTCGACAGGAGGCCTGACACACATTTTGCTCGGTAGGAATCAAGTTCCATACTTCGACATGTGGCGAGGGCTGACTCCCCTGTTGAAACTCAATAGGAACCCCGAGATCCCTGTCACAACTGGAAAGGAACCCTGAATCCCGCCTCATCCTGAAATCAGCTCCTATAATCCCTAGGCGACTGGCGAGGAATACTTAAGTGGCCCTCACGACTTGAAAGGAGGCCTGACATCCCTGAAGCAATAATGAGAGACTCACTGAGGTCTCCCTCAAAACTCAAAAGCAACCCAAAGCTTCCCGCTCCAACTCGAGAAACACCACAAGATTTCCTACTCAATGCGATAAGGCCCATTTCCTCCTCAGTGACTTGAGAGCAATCCTGCCCAACCCTCACACCTCGAAAGGAGACTTGATTAAACTTAGGTAAGACGAGAGGTACCCCAGGGTCCCCGTTGCAACTCAAGAGGAAGCCAAAGCTTCAGGCTGCAACTTGAGAAGTAATGCTCGATTCCAACTCAATGTGAGATGAGGCCCTTTCCCTTGCAGTGACTTGAGAGCAATTCCATGCACTGCATCACAACTTAAAAGGAGACTAGATCACCCTGAGGCAACAGGAGAG
>SJYC01126775.1:0-33206 GCA_006408675.1 Madoqua kirkii
GTTCAATACAGGATACAGGATGCTTGGGGCCGGTGTATGGGATGAACCGGGGGGATGGGCAGGGAAGGGAGGTGGGAGGGGGCTTTAACATGGGGAGATCGTCCACACCTGTGGCTGATTCATGTCAATGTATGGCAGAACCAATGCAGTGCTGTGAAATGGAATAAGCATTAAACAAAAAATAAAAATTAAAAAAAAATAAATAAAATTAAAACTCTATACCCATTAAATCATAGCTCTCCATTTTCTGCCCCACCCATAGTCCCTGGCAACCACCTATTCTACTTCCTGTCTCTGTGAATTTGACTGCCCTAGGTACCTCACATAAGTGGAATCATACATATCTGTATTGTTTACTAGCTTATTTCACTTAGCATAATGTCTTTAAGATTTAGCCTTGTATCAGATTTAGCACATGTCAGAATGTCCTTTCTTTACACTGCTGAATAATATTCCATTCTATGTATATGCCACACTTTGTTTATCATTCTTCTGTTGAACTCTTGGGTTGCCTCCACTTATTATTGCAAATAATACTGCTATGAACATGAGCATACACATATTTCTTTGACACCTTGCTTTAAATTCTCCCAGAGGTGGGATTGCTACATCATATAGTAATCAGTTCAGTTCAGTTCAATTGCTCAGTCATGTCTGACTCTTTGCAACCCCATGGACAGCAGCAGGCCAGGCTTCCCTGTCCATCACCAACTCCTGGAGCTTGCTCAAACTCATGTCCTTTGAGCAGATGATACCATCCAACCACCCCATCCTCTATCATCCCCTTCTCCTCCTAACTTCAGTCTTTGCCAGCATCAGGGTCTTTTCCAGTGAGTCAGTTCTTTGCATCAGGTAGCCAAAATGTTGGAGCTTCAGCTTCAGTGTCAGTCCTTCCAGTGAATATTCAGGACTGATTTCCTTTAGGATTGACTGGTTTGACCTCCTTGCAGTCCAAGGGACTCTCAAGAGTCTTCTCCAGCACCACAGTTCAAAAGCATCAATTCTTTAACACAGCTTTCTTTATGGTCCAACTCTCACATCCATACACGACTACTGGAAAAACCGTAACTTTGACTAGAGAGACCTTTGTTGTCGAAATAACGTCTCTGCTCTTTAATATGCTGTGAAATTTTGTCATAGCTTTTCTTCCAAGGAGCATATAGCAATACAATTTTCAATTTTTTGAAGAACCACCACCACATTTCCCATAGTGACTGCATTATCTTTCCACCCACCAAGAGTGAATGAGAGGTCTAAATTTCTTCACATCTTCTCCAACACCTGTATTTTTCTGCTTTTTAAAAAAATATAGCAGTCACCTTAACGGCTGTGAAGTGGTTGTCTTTGTTTTGAACTTTACATAAATTGAATTATTAAATACATATCATGTTGTATCTGACTCCTTGTTATATATTTGTAATATTATTTTTGTATCATCCATGTTATTGCATTGAACAATATTTAATTAATTTTCCAAGATTTATAATGTCCTATAGTTTATCCAGTCTAATGTTGAGGGACTTTGAATTGTTTTTATTTGCTTATTACTATGACTATTGCAGACTTTATTTTGGGGGGCTCCAAAATCACTGAAGACTGTGATTGTAGCCATGAAATTAAAAGATGCTTACTCTTTGGAAGAAAAGTTATGACCAACCTAGATAGTATATTCAAAAGCAGAGACATTACTCTGCCAACTAAGGTTCGACTAGTCAAGGCTATGGTTTTTCCTGTGGTCATGTATGGATGTGAGAGTTGGACTGTGAAGAAGGCTGAGCGCCGAAGAATGGATGCTTTTGAACTGTGGTGTTGGAGAAGACTCTTGAGAGTCCCTTGGACTGCAAGGAGATCCAACCAGTCCATTCTGAAGGAGATCAGCTCTGGGATTTCTTTGGAAGGAATGATGCTAAAGCTGAAACTCCAGTACTTTGGCCATCTCATGTGAAGAGTTGACTCATTGGAAAAGACTCTGATGCTGGGAGGGATTGGGGGCAGGAGAAAGGGATGACAGAGGATGAGATGGCTGGATGGCATCATTGACTCAATGGACGTGAGTGTGAGTGAACTCCGAGAGCTGGTGATGGACAGGGAGGCCTGGTGTGCTGCGATTCATGGGGTCGCAAAGAGTCGGACATGACTGAGCGACTCAAATGAACTGAACTGAACTGAACTGATGACTACTACTGCCATGAAACTTTTAATGTTTTTATATGCACACATATATGTATGGCTGTTAAATATATACCTAGGAGTGGAATGTCTGGGTCATAATGTATCACGTATTCAGCTTTAGTAGATGCTGCTAGTTTTCTGAAGTTGTACTAATTTGCACACCTGCTAACAGTGTATGAGATCTCTCTAGCTGCTCCATATCCTCACTGACATTTAGTTGTTTAACCTAACCATTCTGGTGAGTAAAAAGGGGTATCTAATTATAGCTTAAATTTGCATTCCCCTGATGAATAATGAGGTTAACCAACTTTTTAGATGTGTATTAGCCATTTGGATATTCTCTTGTGATATGCATGCTAAGTCCTTTGTCCATTTTTCTGTAGCATTTTCTTCATTTTTTTCCCCCCTCAGTAACTTAAAGGATTTCTTCATTCATTCTGAATGAGCCCTTTGTTAAAAATATATATTGCATTTCTTTTTTCAGTCTGTGGCTTGCCTTTTCACTCTTTCAAATGGTATCTTTTGATGAACAGAAGTTCTTTATTTTCATGTACTCTAATTTATCTATGGCTAGTGACTTCCAAGTCCTATTTAAGAAATTTTAGCATATCTTAATAGCGCAAAAATATTCTCTTGTGTTATCTTCTAAAACTATAATTGTTTTAGTTTTCACATTTAGGTCCACAGTCCAGCTGGGCTTTTGTTTTGTGGGGTTTTTAATCATGTGAGATAGAGATTAAGAAGAGGTTTTCTCCATAAGGATATCCGTTGATCCAGAATCACTTATTAAAAAGATGGTTTCCCCCCACTGTACTACAGTATAATCTTTGTTATAAATGAAGTGCTGGTTTATTTCCAGTTTCTCTATTCTGTCCACTGATCTGTTGTTTTTTTCCTCTTTTTTTTTTTCTTTCTCATACCAGTACCACACTGTCTTAATTACCCAGCATTATAATTTGTGTTATCAAGGTGAGTGTTTCAGCTTTGCTCTTCTTCAAGACTGTTCTGGCTATTCTTGGCCTTTGGGCCTTTGTATTTCCACATATAATTTATTCTTGTCAAATTCCATGTCTTTAAAAAAAATTCCAGAATATTTTAGAGGTTTTATTGAATCTATGGATTTCAGGGAAATTAATATCTTTACAATATTATGTGCTCCAATCCACAAACATGGCATATCCCTCCATTTATTTATATTTAATTTGCTGTCTCTAAATAATGTTTATAGTTTCTGTATAGACACCTTGCACACGTTTTGTTAGAATTATTTCCAATAATTTGATTTTTTTAATTCTATTTAAGTGAGATGAAGTTTTTTATTTAATTTTCTAATTATTTATAGTGGATATTTAGAAATATAATTCATTCTGTACATTAACCTTATTTCCAACAGATTTGCTTAATTTATTTATTAATTTGAGAACTTGATCTATAGATCTGGGTAGATCACTAATCTTCAGTCTTCTTTACTCTTCACATATTATCTTCTAAGCTACTCCTTTACAGATGACACATTTTCCCCTAAAAAAATGACTTTAACTGCACTCCACATGTTCTATTCTGTAATATTTTCATTATCAGTTCAGTTCAGTCACTCAGTCGTGTCCGACTATTCTTGACCCCATGAACTGCAGCACGCCAGGCCTCCGTGTCCATCACCATCTCCCGGAGTTTACTCAGACTCACGTCCATCGAGTCCATGATGCCATCCAGCCATCTCATCCTCGGTCGTCCCCTTCTCCTCCTGCCCCCAATCCCTCCCAGCATCAGAGTCTTTTCCAATGAGTCAACTCTTCGCATGAGGTGGCCAAAGTCCTGGAGTTTCAACTTTAGCATCATTCCTTCCAAAAAAATCCCAGGGTTGATCTCCTTTAGGATAGACTGGTTGGATCTCCTTGCAGTCCAAGGGACTCTCAAGAGTCTTCTCCAACACCACAGTTCAAAAGCATCCATTCTTCGGTGCTCAGCCTTCTTCACAGTCCAACTCTCACATCCATACATGACCACAGGAAAAACCATAGCCTTGACTAGACGGACCTTAGTCAGCAAAGTAATGTCTCTGCTTTTGAATATACTGTCTATGTTGGTCATAACTTTTCTTCCAAGGAGTAAGCGTCTTCTAATTTCATGGCTGCAGTCACCATCTGCAGTGATTTTGGAGCCCCCCAAAATAAAGTCTGACACTGTTTCCACTGTTTCTCCATCTATTTCCCATGTAGTGATGGGACCGGATGCCATGATCTTTGTTTTCTGAATGTTGACTTTAAACCAACTTTTTAACTTTCCTCTTTTACTTTCATCAAGAGACTCTTTAGTTCTTCTTCGCTTTCTGCCATAAGGGTGGTATCATCTGCATATGTGAGGTTATTGATATTTCTCCCGGCAATCTTGATTCCAGCTTGTGTTTCTTCTAGTCCAGTATTTCTCATGATGTACTAATATTTTCCAGCTTCATTGAGATTGCCTCTCGAATTGTGGTCATATTGAGGAATTGTCTATTTTTTGTTACTGATCCCTTGCTCTATTCACTTTGCTTCTGAGCATTCTTGAAGAAACTCACTAAATTATACTAACTGGGTCATCTGTAAGTCCTTGTAGCAAATTTTAGATCTCATTCTAGCTTGGATAACATTTTAGCTATTTCTTTTTAACTCCTTCATATTCTTCTACTGCTATTTCCTATCTTTTCAAATGTTCAACCCTATTCCTGCCTCTCTCATTATAGCTGATGACCTAGATCTCTGAATGTATTAAGGTTTGAATTAATTGATGTCTCCACCTCAAGACTTGTTTGTCTTATCTTTTCCTTTTCCTCCTTTCTTCCTTACTCAGAAGAAGACTCATCTCTCCTCTTTAGTCAAAGAATCTCTGACAAAATCTTAACTCAACTGAGTCCTCCTAAGCCTTGAAGTGAAGTGAGCTGCTCAGTCGTGCCCAGCTCCTTGTGACCCCATGAACTGGAACCCGCCCGCCAGGCTCCTCTATCCATAGGATTCTCCAGGCAAGAATACTGGATTGGGTTGCCATTCTCTTCTCCAAGGGATCCTCCCAACCCAGGGATAGAACCCGAGTTTCCACAGTGCAGGCAGATTCTTTACCACTGAGCCACCAGGGAAGCCCTTCTAAGCCTTGCTTACCAATAATTACTCTTCTTTTCCTGAATCTCTTCATCTCCTCTGGTTTCTTACTTTTTGTCATTGAGTTCACTCAAATCTCCCCATCCCCAATCAAATAATTCTCGCTTCAATCCTGTTGCCTTCAATGGCTCCTACTTCTAAGCGGTCAGAATGCCAAACTGTTCAAAAACTCCTGTCTCAGCTTCCTCAGCACTGATTCACTCCTTGCAGCTTAGTTTCTGTTGTCATCACTCTGCAGAAACTCTTTTTAATAGCCTTCTTTGCCTGAATCCTAAGCCCAATGGCCTCACCCCAGTGCTCGTCCTTTTACTTCTCTGTACTGTGATTAAGTGTTTCTTGATTCTTTTTGGCTCCTCTGACATTTTTTCCTGCATCTCCTATTTATCCGACAGATCCTTCCATGTCCCTTGCATTCTTCTTCCATCCTCTATAGCTGTTCACCGTGTCTCTGTTCTAAGCTATCTCCTTCTTTCCTTCTCTCCCCGCTCTTTCCCCCTTTCACTGTCCCATTCACATTCATGACTTTTTCATTTACTTTAAGATGACTTCCCCCCAATTTGTTTCCAGTTCCATTTTTACTCTGATTTTAATTCCTGCTCCTTACTGAATATTTGTCCCTGGATGTCCTACCAACCCCTCAAATTCAGCGTGTCCAAAATAAGATAGTTTCTTCCCAAATCTTTTTCTTGACTATCTTCTCTCTGTTAAAGGTACCAAGAAGCTCCTAGTAACTCAGAACTAAAATTCTATAGTCATCATTGGCTCCTTAATCTTCTTGTTCCACCCTCCAACAAATCAGACACTATTTCTGTTACTTTCCAAAACTCCCCTTCCTTCCGTCATCACCCTCTAAGTTATTACTTTTGCAATAACTTAATGCACTTTAATTCCTGTTTCTACATCTTGTCTAGCTGGCTTGCTGCCACTAGACTAATGTTGCTTAATACATGTTAAATGAATAAATGAATAGCTGAAGCACAGATTTAATTATGCTTCCTGGTGGTTACCTCCCTATTGTTGACTAAATGAAATTCAGACACCTTAACCTGAGTTCCAGACTCTCTGAATCTGGTTCTAGAATCTATCTCTATTTTTCTAGCTCTCAGTTCAGTTCAGTTCAGTCACTCAGTCACGTCCGACTCTTTGCAACCCCATGGACTGGCATACCGGGCTCCCCTGTCCATCATTGAGTCAGTGATGCCATCCAACCATCTCATCCTCTGTTGTCCCCTTCTCCTCCTGCCTTCAGTCTTTCCCAGCATCAGCTCTAAATCCTTTCCAGCTGTTAATCTTTCATATCCTGTATGTTTCAGTCAAATATGCTCTTATTTCTCAAGCTGTGTCCTGTAATACAATAGTACCCTTCAGGAGGTTTATACTTGTTTGTTGATTTTTTTTTTCAAGTTCTTTGGTAATTAAATGTAACCAATGTCAAAGAGATTTCCTGCACAATTCTCAAAGCCTTTACTATTCTAATATACACTGTGGATTTCCAACTGAGGGGGAAAGTATGTGCTATTTCTCAATGCTGTTTGACCATGAACCCTATTTAAGGGACCATCACTTATCTCACTAGACACTAATGTTCCCAGGAACACATTTTGAAACAGGCTGATACAGATGCCCCTTTATTTCCCAAACATACTCCCTTCCTAACATCATTCTCTTAGATTAGAATAGTGATTCTCACCAAAGTCGACTTTGCCCTCCAGGAGAAATGCAGCAATGTCTAGAGACAATTTGGTTGTCACCATTGGGAGGGATATCCAGTGGATGGAAACCAGAGATGCTGTTAAATGTCCTACAAGACCAGGATAGCTCCAACAGCAAAGGATTACCCAGACTCGAAACGTGAATAGTGCCGAGGCTGAGAAACCCTGATCTGGAATAACCTCACTTTTGCTTCCCTGGGCCAGGGAAAGCTGTATCCATTTCTTAAAGTCTAAGTTCAGTCGCTCAGTTGTGTCTGACTCTTTGCAACTCCATGGCCTGCAGCATGCCAGGCTTCCCTGTCTATCACCAACTTTTTAAAAGTCTAGATCAAATACATTATCTTCAGTGAATACTTGATGTTACTGCCTAGGTTTTTCTCTCTTCTAACCATCCACAGCACTTTGTAACTTTTCCCCATATAGCATTTATCCAACTCTTCCCCATATTATACATATTTATGTACATTTAGAACATCTTATAGTAGACCTTAATGTTTTTCAGTACAGAGGCAATATTTGATCATTTTTTGCCTTTCTCCAAATAGCTGGCAGAGCAGCAACAGTCAGTTCTCACTTAAAAAACAAAACAGGAACTTCTCTGGAGGTCCAGTGGTTAAGACTCCATGCTTCTACCGCAAGAGTGCAGGTTCAATCCCTGGTCAGGGACCTAAAATCTCACATCAAAAAAAAGAAATAAAAAATGAAAATTAATCTCACTTCCATTTCTGTCCCCTCCTAAGCTTAATTGTTCACCCAGTCTTGTCAGCACTTTCTTCACATTTCCCCACATCTTTCTTTTTCCTTCCATGTCCATTGCTACGGCCTGTTCACGCTTTAAGGCCCTGTGCCCTTATTTCAATGACAGGGAGGGGAAAGGCTGTCAAGGAGAGAGCTCCCTCTGAAGTCTGATACTCCTTGAGTTGACCCCAGGCTCCGCCCTTTACCACCGGTATCTCTACCCAGGCGGAGTGCTCACCTTTTCCCAGGAACTGTGGATTTTCCTGCCAGGGTGATTCTATCCACCTTGCAGGGTTTCTGTAAGCCTCCAAGACAAGTTCAGAAATGATCTGAAACACAGTGGGTGCTCAGCAAGTGAACTCTCCTAGTCGGTCACTTCTGGAGGGTGCTTCCTACCTCCAGGCTCTGCTCCAAAGCCTTTTTTTTGATTCTCCATCACCACAACATCCAAGTTGCTGGGATTCAGAGCTCTGGAGATTGATTACCAATTTGCTGAAAGAATTGTTAGTGTTAGTCATTCAGTCGTGTCCAACTCTTTGTCACTCCATGGACTGTAGCCCACCAGGCTCCTGTGTCCATGGAATGCTGGAGTGGGTTGCCATTTCCTTCTCCAGGGGCTCTTCCTGGCCCAGAGGTTGAACCCAGGTCTCCCACATTGCAGGCAGACTCTTTACCGACTGAGCCACCAGGGAGCTATTTTACTGAAAGAAACTTATCTTTAATTCTAAACCTTCAACTTCTGACAGATGAGACCAGTCACTGCCTCAAAGCATCCTGAGCATTCTCAGTTCCACACGCTGTCTGGAGTTCTCTCTTGGAAACCACACATCTTCTTTATTCAGATCCTACCCATCCTTCCATCTCAGTCCACCTCTTCATTCTGCACAGTCTCTGTGACTCTGACCAGCAAGGATCTTTTTCTTTTCTGAATATTCAGAGTCCTTACAGTCTTCCCTTAATGAATCAATTAATCTCCACTGCCTAATAGCTTCTCATGTGGGGAATTTCTACAATTACCTGACTTTCTGTGTGTTCTCTTGCTTTCTTATTTTAGACTGTAAGTTGTGTGAGGACAATAGCCACATCTTACGAAGTTGCCTTGCACACACTAAAAGGCTCCAAAAATATTCAGTCCAAAACAGTTGGTGTCCTCCTAACTCTGAGCAAAGATTTGGACACGACTGAACAACTTTCACCTCACTAGCTCTGAGGATGCCTTAAAATGTCTCTTCTCTTAAACCTCATGGCCTCCTTTAGAGGGTTCCTTTGATACAGGCAGAAATGGAGAGTGACACCGATTCCACAGGGGAGCCAGGAGAGGGAGGTCAGTGCACCCAGGCTCTGAGAAAATTCTTCTAACCAAGAATAAAGGCAATCAGACACTAACATCTTAATTAATAAATTTAATGGCTTATCCAAAATAATCCTCTTGATTTGGAAGGATTATGTTCCACTTGACAAAACTACCAACCCATGTGGAAAGAGGTCTCATGTGCTGCTCTTGTAGTTACAACAGTGCCTGGTGGGACACAAGGGGTCATCCAGCAAAGGGATCCAGCCAAGGGCTCGGCTGGTGGGAGCCTCGTCCCCAGGCAAGCAAGACAGCCCTGCACCAGGCGCCAGCATCCTAAAACCAACAACAGTCTGGAAATAATCTCAAGCCTACAGAGAAGTTATCAAAATGGGTTCAGTGGTAAAGAACCCACCTGTCAATGCAGGAGACTTGAGTTTCATCCTTAGCTTGGGAATAGCCCTTGCAGAAGAAAATGGCAACCCACTCCACTATTCTTTCCTGGGAATCCCATGGATAGAGGAGGCTGGTGGCTATAGTTCATGCAGTCACAGAAGAGTTGGATACAACCTAGCAGCTAAGCAACAGCAACAATTCCCCCATATAGCATTTCATTCAGTTCAGTCGCTCAGTCATGTACTACTCTTTGTGACCCCGTGGACTGCAGCACACCAGGCTTCCCTGTCCATTACCAACTCTTGGAGTTTGCTCAAATTCCTGTCCATCGAGTCGGTGATGCCATCCAATCATCTCATCCTCTGTCATCCCCTTTTCCTCTTGCCTTCGATCTTTCCCAGCATCAGGGTCTCTTCCAAGGAATCAGTTCTTTGCATCAGGTGACCAAAGTACTGGAGTTTCAACTTCAGTATCAGTCCTTCCAGTGAATATTCAGGACTGATTTCCTTTAAGATTGACTGGTTGGATTTCCTTGCTGTCCAAGGGACTCTCAAGAGTCTTCTCCAACACCACAGTTCAAAAGCATGAATTCTTTGATGCTCAGCTTTCTTTATGGTCCAGTTCTCACATCCATACATGTCTACTGGAAAAACCATATCTTTGACTAGATGGACTTTTGTCAGCAAAATAATATCTCTGCTTTTTAATATGCTCTCTAGGTTGGTCATAGCTTTTCTTCCAAGGAGCAAGTGTCATTTAATTTTTTTTTTAATTTCACTAGATTTACCTTTCTGCCCTTTCTATTAACTGTGGTCATTCTCTATTTTTTTTTTCTAAACTATTTGGAGAGAATACTTTAATGTGTATTTCATAATAATACACTGCTTTTGTGCATAAAATTCAACAGCAGAGTTATCAACTTCTCAAATTAAACATGGATATGATTCTTTCATATAATCAACCATTTATTCTTCAGTGTTGTGAATTGGCCCAGTTATGTTGTTTATAGCATTTCCCCTCCATTATAGCATGCAATCTAGAATCAGGTATTGCTTTTAGTTCTTATGTTGATTTAGTCTCCTCTGTTCTGAACTATAGCCACAATTTTTCTTTATCTTTTATAATATATCAACGTGTTTAAGGAATACAGTTTCTATCTAAATAATAAAATGTTTGTAGGTCAAAGACTCTAAATATTCCACAAAAAACTTAGAATAAATTAATTCAGGAAAGTTGCAGGATACAAAGTCAACACACAAAAATCAGTTGTTTCTATACACTAACAATGAATAATATGAAATGGAAATTAAGAAAACAATCCCATTTACAATAGCATCCAAAAAGAATAAAATACTTAGAAGTAAACTTAACCAAGGAGGTTTTACCAAGGAGAAGAAAGACACTAAAAACAACAAAACACTGTTTAGAGAAATTAAAGACACAAATAAATGGCAAAACATTCAATACTCACGAAGGGGAAGACTTACTGGTAAAATGTCTATACTAGCCAAAGCAATCTACAGAGTCAGTAAAATCCCTATCAAAACCTCAATGGTCTTTTGTTTTTTACAGAAAAAAAAACAAAAAACAAAAACAAAAAAAAACCCTTGAAATTCATGTGGAATCTCAAAGGACCCCAAATAGCCAAAAGAATCTCAAGAAAAATAAAGCTGATTTCTAAAAGCATATTATAAAACACAATAATCAAAACTATATAGCACTGGCATAAAGCCAGACATACAGACCAAATGACCTATATATGGTCACTGGTCTTCCACAAGTGTCCTATGGCTATACAAATTGACATTCTTCAACAAATGGTGTCAGGAAAACTGGATATTCACAGTCAAAAGAACGAAGTTGAACCCTTAACTTACACCATATACAAAAATTAACTCAAAATGAATCGTAGACCTGAAGTCATGAAATTCTTAGAAGAAAACATGGAGGGAAAGCTTCATGACACTGGATTTAGCAATGATTTCTTGGATATGACACCAAAAGTAGAGGCAGCAAAAATAGACAAATGGGACTTCACCAAACTTCAGAACTTTTGCAAAGGAAAACAATCAATCAAAGCATGAAAGAGGAAAGCTACAAAAAGGAGAAAATATTTATAAACCATATAACTGGCAAATGGCTAATATCCAGAATATATAAAGAACTCATAAAATTCAACAATAAAAAACAAAAATTCAATTAAAAAAGGAAAAAGACTTGGATAAACATTTCTACAACGAAGATATACAAATGGTCAATAGGCATATGAAAATGTGGTCAACACTATTAAACATAAGGGAAATGCAAATCAAAACCACAATGAGATATCACCTCATACCACGAAGATGGTTGCTATCAAAAAACAAACAAAACAAAACAAAACCGAAACCCCCACACAGCCAGAAAGCAACAAGTGTTGGAGAGGAGGTGGAGAAAAGGAAATTCTCACGCAGTGTTGGTGGGGATGTAAAATGATGCAGCCACTATGGAAAACAGATGGTGTTTCCTCAAAAAATTAAAAACAGAACTACTATATGATCTAGCAATCCCTCTCCTGCAGATATAACCAAAAACTGAAAACAGGATCCTGAAAAAATAGTTGCACACCCATGTCCATGCAGCATTATTCACAATAGCCAGAATGTTGAAACAACTTAAATGTCCATCACCAGCCATGAATGGATAAAGAAAATGAAGTATATACATATATGTACAATGGAATAGTATTCAGTCTTTAAAAGGAAGGAAATTCTGACACATGCTAGAGAATGGGCACACTTTGAGGACATTGTGCTGAGTGAAATAAGCCAGTCACAAAAGGGCAAATACTGCATAATTCCATTCATATGATGTACGCAAAGAAGTCAAACTCAGAAACAGCCAGCAGAATGGTAGTTGCCAGGGGCTTCGAGGGAGGGGAGCAGGAGAGGCCCCCAGTGATAAATACAGATGACGAATTCAGGAGACCTGTTACCCAGTGCGCGTGTAGCTGATGCTCCTGCACTGCGCACTGTGAAATGGTTAAAAGGGCAAGTCTTATGTTCGTGTTTTCTGCTGCTGCTGCTGCTAAGTCGCTTCAGTCGTGTCCGACTCTGTGCGACCCCATAGTCGGAAGCCCACCAGGCTCCCCAGTCCCTGGGATTCTCCAGGCAAGAACACTGGAGTGGGTTGCCATTTCCTTCTCCAGTGCATGAAGGTGAAAAGTGAAAGGGAAGTCGCTCAGTTGTGTCCGACTCTTCGAGACCCCATGGACTGCAGCCCACCAGGCTCCTCCGTCCATGGGATTTTCCACGCAAGAGCACTGGAGTCGGGTGCCATTGCCTTCTCCGTAGTGTTTTCTACCACAACTAAATAGCTAAACAACCAAAACAGTCGCCCTTTGGGGTTTGCCAGATGATTCCTCACAATTAGAATCTGTTTATGTGGGGAAGTTGGGGGGAATCCCAAAGTTGATTTCTCCTCAGGGCGTCCTGGAGGCATGTGGTATCCACCTGGCTCTCAACGCCGATGTTAGTTTTAATGAAGATGTGATCTTATTTCTCCACTGGGTAGTTACTCCGCCTTCCTTGGCAGCTGATAGGCAATCTTTGGGGAAATACTCTGAGACTATGAAGACATGGTACTTCTCAGAAAAACTTTCCCTGAAGTTAGCATCCATATATCCAGCCTTGCCTACCTAAGTTTTTATTTATGATGCTTCAAAAATGATGCTTTTTCAACATGAAACTTCTCATACATTTTCACCCATGAATTCTTCCACGTTGATTGACCAGTACTTGACTTGCCGGGCTTCCCCCATGGATCAGCAGTTAAGAATCCCCCTGCATTGCAGGAGCCACAGGAAAAGCAAATTTGATCCCTGGGTCAGAAAGGTTCCCTGGAGGAGGGCATGGCAACCCACTCCAGTGTTCTTGCCCGGAGAATCCCATGGATAGAGGAGCCTGGTGGGCTACTCTGTGAGACCATAGGGTCGCAAAGAGTCAGACGCGGCTGAAGCAACTTTGCACGCATGCCCTTGACTTCCGGCTGTGGTGAAGCCCTTCCTTCTCATCCACTGACTCATTCATCCATTGATCTCTTTATTACTGGTGTGGATTCAGAGCCCTATTTTCTAACGGTCTGTAATTCACTACTGTCCTCCACTATTTTGCTGCTTAAATTGTTCCAGAATTGGCCACTGAGAGCCTCTGCCAGTTGCTGCTCCATCTTTGTGCCCCATCATTTTTACAGCCCTTGTTTACTTTCTAGCAACACAAAATGTTCAGCACCTTTTCAAATCCTGGGTAAAATTAAGACAGAGGGAGGGGAAAAGGAAAGAAGAAGAAGAAAGTAGAATCTCGGGGGAAGAGAGAGATGCGTAGGAGTGTAGCAGCGGACTCGGATCCACTGGCCCCTCTGAGAGAGGCGGCGCCCCCGCCCCCGCCCCCAGCTTGTCCCAGAGAGCAGAGCTGAGCCCCCAGGAGACCGGGCGGACTCTGCTACACCTTTGGAGGCAACAAACTTTGCATTTTGCTCATGGCTCTGTCAGTTGCAGATGACGGAAACCAACCAGAGAAGAGAGAGAAAGATTGAGAATTTATTGGCTTATAAGCCTGAAAATAATGGGGTTTCAACACAGCTCTGTTCAGCTGCCAACCATGCTGGGTCTCGATGCCTGGGTGGATGCTGGAGACAGTTTCTCCCTGTCTGTCTCGTCTCCCTCCTTCTCTCTGTTCTGCCCAGCTTTAGCCCATGTTGCTTTTATTCCTGGTCAGCCTCGACAGAAGTGCCCCCAGCCATGCTTGATAAATCCTACTCACTTGGCAACTCTCCCACCCAGGTGACAGCAGTCCAGGAGTGTCCCCATGACAGGCGCCCGAACCAGGCCCTGCGCTGGGCGGGGCTCCACTCTCACCGGCCAGTGCAGAGCTACCTGCTCCCCCTGGGGCCAGAAGGGTGGGCACAGTCCCCCAAACCCAGGGCTGAGCAGGGAGGGGAGGCGGCTCCCCAGAGACCTTGGTCAGACTTTTACCAACAGGGAGGAAAGAGGTGTTGGGAAGGTTGGCACAAAGAGTCACCTTGTGGGGGGCAGGGGGCACTTGGTGCCCCGCCGTGACAGACAAACCACAGACCCGCTTCCTTGCTGCGACCACCTCGATCCCTTGTATGAACAAGGCCCCTGGCAAGAAAGACAACCTGGAACTCTCTCACCTCAAGACTGAGGCTTCCGTCCCCCCAGCTTGCTCCTGGCACCCTGTGCCCACTAGCAGGCCCAGTGCCGCCCTCAGGGCCTCAGTCCCCGGAGCCCAGGGGAAGGGGACAGGCCCCGGCACGCTGCGGGGTCCTCTCCCCACTCCGACAGGCCTTGTCTCATCGTTTCTCCCCGGCCCGGGCCCCACGGGGCAGTGTCAGTGACGGCAGTGTGTGATATCACGTCAGATGACAACGGAGAGCGCCCTGCACGTAAGCTGACAGCAGTCAGCTTATCTGGAAGCCACCCCAGCTGAGTAAAGGGTCATTATCAGAATTACTGGCACAGACTTACAGCAGCAGGAAGTGGCGCTCCCTGCCCGCCCCTCTGCTCTCTTCCTCGTTTTCCTGGTTCCTCAGCGTCCTCTCCCTCCCCACACCCTCCAGCTGGGAGGGAGAGGTTACTCAGGGCCCCCTCAGGCCTGGTCTTCCCTGCTGCCCTGTTTTCTGAGAAGAATTATACCCCAGGAGGCAAGGCCTCTGCAGGTGGCGGGGGGAGGGAGGGCAGTTGAGATGCTGCCCAATTAAATCCAGGCTTAGAATGGTCCCACCACAGACTTTGGCATCAAAATGTCAAAACAAGCCATTTCATGGACCTGTTTCTTTGCAGGTCTGTTTCCCACAGCTGTGGCCTGCTTAATACCCATCCTGTGAAGAAAAAAACGAAGCAAATATTCTGCGGGGGAGGCAGTTCCAAGAACTCGCAGACCCACTGAACGTTCCCCCGCCTGCTCACGTGTGCCAGCCTCCGTCCCCACCCTGCCACACCCACCCCTCCTGCCTCTCTTTGCTCAACAAGCCCACACCTGCAGCACACACTCAGAACCCGTCCGGCACACTCACATCCCCCTGAGAGCAGGCAACCCCCTGCAGGAGCTGTGGGAAAGAGGCAGCAACAGCCAGTGTGGTTAATGAGGTGGGTTCAAAGGCAGGGGCGCCCTCTTCACCCCCAGTAATGACATCTAAGAATCACAGGCCTTGAACTTAAAGGCAGGCAAGCTGGGAGAAGATGAGGCTTGTGTGGAAGGGAGAAAGCTCTGTAGCCTGTGTACCAATTTACCCATAAAGTGTACTTCAAGTCCCTAGCCGGGTAAACACTCTTTCAAATGTCGCTTTGGGCCCCGCCCCACCCCCAGCTCTGGAGACTGCTCTTCCAGCAAACATCCTAGGAACACGGCGATCTTGACCTATTGCACAAAAGCAGGGTCCCGGTTCAGTAACTTTTTCAGGCTAGGCTATTTTGGGGTTGGGCTTCTCTATTGGTTCAGATGGGAAAGAATCTGCCTCCAGTGCAGAAGACCTGGGTTTGATCCCCAGGTCAGGAGGATCTCCTGGAGAAGGGAATGGCAACCCTCTCCAGTATTCCTGACTGGAGAATCCCATGGACAGAAGAGACGGGTGAGCTATGATCCATGGGGTTGCAGAGAGTCAGCCATGACTGAATGACTAAAAAAGAAAAATAAAAGGGGAAAGAAAAGATTTTTAGGTTAGATACTTTTAGTAACTGGTTCTTAGAGGCCCAGAGGCCAGAGTGTCAGAGTGATAGACCCGGGGCAGAGGAGCAGGGTGGGTGGGGGTGGGAGAAACCTGGACTGTGACCAGCCTCCTTCCAGTCACCCAGAGGAACGGAGGGGCCTCCCAAAGGAGAGCGCCGTGCAGGGAGCAGCTGGGGATCGGCCTGGGCTGCTGGGGCGAGGGGCGTGGCTGTGTGTCTTCCCTAACCCCAGAGCTAAAGGCTGGAGTCTACACCGCGGGTGTCAGCGGGGTCAGCTCCTCCTGAGGGGCCTGAGGGCGACTGCTCCGGCATGTCTCCTTGGCTTGTAAATGTGTCTTCATCTCCGCCGCCCCGCGTTCTCCGAGGGGGCTGCATCCAGACGTCCCCTTGGTGCTAGGGTGTCAGTCATCACGGACCTAGGGCCGTCTCACTGATCCCATTTTAATTTGACCCCCTCTAGAAACCTCTGTTTCCAAATAAGGTCACGTGCAGAGATGCATCGTGGTAGGGAGCCTGCGTCTGTTTGTGAGGGGAGCGTGTTCAACCCCCAGCACCCTGGCACCCTGCTCTCAGGGGAGTGCGTCGGCACTGACACCTCAACCTTTCCAGGTGCTTCTGACAAATTCTCCCGTGGCTGACAGGGTGTTCTTAAACTCTGATGAGGCGTGAGATCAAGCGGCTGGGCTTTCCTTCTCTCAGGATCTCAGGGCCAGCGGCCCCCCAGGCTGGACAGAGTCTCACGTGGCCCCTGCACTGGGGTTGTGGGCTCTTCCCCCCAGGCTCCCCCCAGCTCTGTGCTGCTGGGGCTGGGGCCTTGGCGTCCCAGGGGAGAGCCACAGACGAGTGGGCGGCCCCGGGGGTGTCTGTGGGGTCCCGCACAGTTGAGAGGCACAGAGAGGCCCTGTCTGCGTCCGGCAGCCCGTCCCAGCCTCTGACCTTTGCAGCCGGGGATGTGGTGGTGGCCACCTCGGGCTTTGCTAGCATCCGACAAATGAGTGCTGGGAGAGTCCCCTCGTGTGTCCTCTTTCGAGTCCCAGACCGGGACAGGCCCCCTGCCCCTCGCTGAGAACACGCACAGCCTGGGGCAGGCTGCCCCGTCCCGCCCTGTCCTTATTCCTGCTCCAGGAGGCGAACGGCTCCTTCCCAACTGGGCTCCTCTTTCGTCTTCTTCCTGTTAATTAATGTGGAGTTCCCACCTCTGAGCAGTGCCCACTATTTATCTCAGAATGGGCAAGTCTGCACATGGGCCTCCCAAGCACAGCGGGAGAAGGATCAGGGCGCCCCTGGATGGGAGCCAAAGGCCCTGGGCTCTGGCAGCGGGGAGCCGAGGGCTCATTCTTCAGACTCCACGTTCAGGGTCTTAGACATCCTCTTCGGAGCCCCAGCCTTACTGCACACAAGGCAGGGGCTTGCCTGAGTTGGACGGCCCACCACACACTGCCCACAGCCACGATGGGAATGACTCAGGGCAAGGGGGAACCAGAGAGCACACCGGGGGAGCCCCCGTGGCTTTCGGTTTCCCAGCACTGCCATAACACTA
This sequence comes from Madoqua kirkii, assembly GCA_006408675.1. Taxonomy (NCBI): domain Eukaryota; kingdom Metazoa; phylum Chordata; class Mammalia; order Artiodactyla; family Bovidae; genus Madoqua; species Madoqua kirkii. Next base: position 17,711 of record SJYC01126775.1, read on the forward strand.
GGAAATGTAAAATTATGTTGTTAGAAAACTTGTCCCTCGGCTCATGCAGGTTTTGTGAAACGTTTCTAAAATGAAAACATTTTCTGAGAGTATTTGTCCTTAGCAAGGAAGGCCTCAGGACTGGGACATAGGACTTCCTTTGGTGGTCCAGTGGATAAGACTTTGAGATTTCACTGCAGGGGACACATGTTCAACCCTCAGTCAGGGAACTAGAATAACGCATGCCATGCAACTAAATAAAAAAATTTTAAATATTAATAATGTTATTATGGGACTTTGCTGGCGGTTCCATGGTTAAGATTCTGCCCTTCGAGCTTCCACTGCAGGGGATGTGGGTCTGACCCCCGTTCAGGGAAGTCCCAAATGCTGCATGCTACAGCCAAAAAAAAAAAAAAAAAAAACCTGGGACACAAAACCCCCACTTTGGTCAGAATGGGCTGTGTGGGGAGTTAGGGGGAGAGAATGAGCCATCCGCTCAGTGGGAGTAAGGTGCGCTGGAGAGGGATTCCGCTCAGGGGAGCCTTGCTCTGTGGTTACCCATCAATAAATGTCAAGCTCCAGGCACTTTCGTCACCATCGTCTACAAAAGAGGACAAAAGCCAGCTAGTGGTCTGGGAGCCCAAGGAAGGAGGTAAACTTGGGCAAGGTTAAGTGTGCAATTCACTTGTCTTGAAAAAATCATTTTTAGTCAGCGAAGGAAGTTTTCAGTGAGGATCTTTTTTTCTTTTCCTATTTTACTGCAGAACATTCATGGGAAAAAAATCAGCATTTCTCAGCTATTTTTTTCCTTTCAAGAACCCTCACAACTGACAGGGTAAAGCATCACAACCCAACCGACACTTTCTTTTTTTCAAGGCATGAAAGATTCCAAAGGGGGCGTTTCTGCTGCAGAGTCAACATGTTGTTATAAACGTTAGGATCAAGTACTTTATTGATTGATTGATTGATTGATTGATAGAAACATAGTTAATTTACAATGATGTGTTAGTTTCAAGAATACAACAAAGTGATTCTGATGTATATTAATATATATTCTTTTTCAGGTTCTTTTCCATTATTGGTTATTACAAAATACTGAATACAGTTCCCTGTGCTATACAATTGAGTACTTAAAATTGGGAAGACAATTAAAAAGAGGCCTACCCTGCTGTGCTGGGTATTCCAGGTAATAGAGACTGCCTTCTGACAGCCTACAAATCAGAAGACTGAGCTCCTTTGTGCAAGAACTTTGCATCAGACACAAAGATTTATAGCGAACGGCCACCAGATGGTGTCTTAGTTCCCCTCCGGCTCACAGTCTGGCTTCTTTTGTTCCCTGATGAGAGCTGACATTTCATGGGAAGAGCAGTCCACGCCAGGGAAGATAGTGGGCCCAGAGGAGCCACAAGGACGATTGTATTGGTTCAGCCTGACGAGACTCCCAGCTTGTAAATGCAGGAGCTGCAGTCAGTGACTGAGCGAAGTCGACTGATGTGTCTTCACTCAGTGGGTGCAACACTAAGGATTTATCTGCTCCCAGCATGCACTTGGACCTGACTCAGGGTGAACTGCTCCCGCCCAACGTGTTGGTGCTGGATTCATAGCTGATTTCTTGCTCGTGGGGTGTCTGGGTGACCCAGCCTCAGGAGGAGGGGGACTCTATTCGTGTGGAACCATCTTTACATAACACATTGACTTTCTAAATAGATCAAATGCATTTAATTTTTAAAAAATTCTCTCTTTGGAGACTGAAATTACTTTTCTTTTCCCCAGGAAGAGAAAATGGGAATATACATGGGCAAATTCAGTTCTAAATGAGCATAGTGACATTTACCATTTTCTTCTCCTTAGTGGACATTTTTATACTTTTCCCATAAACCTTGGCAGTTTGTCAGGGTAACTGGTCAAACTGTTCTAAGTTACCAGATCTGCCACAGATGCTTCCAGAATCTGGAGAGGACATGTGCTGTGATTATGGCTTTGGGATTTGAGAGCCTGTCCCCCATGGAATAACCCTTCCCACCCCCTTGACTGTGTATCCGCTCCTTGAAAATGTTTGGTGTCTGAATGCCACTGCCAGCATTGTTGATACACATGCACACCCATGGCGGGCTTCCTGCATAGCTTGGTCAGTAAAAAAATCTGCCCGCAATGCAGGAGACCCGAGTTTGATCCCTGTGTCGGGAGGATCCCCTAGAGAAGAAAATGGCAGCCCAGTATTCTTGCCTGGAGAATCCCATGTGCGGAGGAGCCTGGCAGGCTACAGCCCATAGGGTCGCAAGAGTCAGACTTGACTAAGTGAGTAAACCACCACCACACCCACAAGCCTCAGGCAGAGCATTGATGAGGAAGAATCCCCAGACTTCCCCGGTTAAGACTCCACAGGGGCATGGGTCTGATCCTGGCCAGGGAAGATTCCGCATGCCTAAGGTAACCTTGCCCCATTCTCCAGGGTTTATCTCAGAGCATGGAGACAATGCAGGCCAAGGTTGGAAGGGCCAGGTTGCCATGTACCCCACCAGCCAGGAAGAGTTGACACATGGAGGAAAATTCCTATAACTTATCAATGCCTGAATTTGTCAGAGAGGAACATGGTCAGACCCTCCACACTTCTGTGATGCAAAAGATGCTGTCTGTGGACTTGAAATCTGTGTCCATGGGCAGCAAATTCCTGGCTCTGCTTCTACTACAAACCATGTCTCCATCTTTGTCAACCATGTACAGTCTATTTTATATTCATTCATACACATGGGAGTACTGGACAGGGGCCTCATACGGATCTCTGAGAATGGATTTGAGTGTGCTATTAGCTGCAAGATCTCTTCAAGAAAATGTAGATACCAAGAGAACATTTTATGCAAAGATAGGCACAATAAAGGACAGAAATGGTATGGACCTAACAGAAGCAGAAGATATTAAGAAGCGGTGGCAAGACTACACAGAAGAACTGTACAAAAAAGATCCCAATGACCCAGGTAACCATGATTGCGTGACCACTCACCTAGAGGCAGACATCCTGGAATGCAAAGTCAAGCGGGCCTTAGGAAGCATCTCTACAAACAAAGCTAGTGGAGGCGATGGAATTCCAACTGAGCTGTTTCAAATCCTCAAATATGATGCTGTAAAAGTGTTGTACTCAATATGCCAGCAAATTTGGAAAACTCAGCAGTAGCCACAGGACTGGAAAAGGTCAGTTTTCATTCCAGTCCCAAAGAAGGGCAATGCAAAGAATGCTCAGACTACTGCACAACTGCACTCATCTCACACACTAGCAAAGTAATGCTCAGAATTCTCCAAGCCAGGCTTCAACAGTACGTGAACCATGAACTTCCAGATGTTCAAGCTGGATTTAGAAAAGGCGGAGATCAAACCAGTGATCAAACTGCCAGCATCTGCTGGATCATAGAAAAAGCAAGAGAGTTCCAGAGAAACATATATTTCTGCTTTATTGACTATGCCAAGGCTTTTGATTGTGTAGATCACAACAAACTGTGGAAAATTCTGAAAGAGACTGGAATATCAGAGCACCTGACCTGCCTCCTGAGAAATCTGTATGCAGGTCAAGAAGCAACAGTTAGAACTGGACATGGAACAACAGATTGGTTCCAATAGAAAAAAGAGTACGTCAAGGCTGCATATTGTCACCCTGCTTATTTAACTTGTATGCAGAGTACATCATGAGAAATGTTGCAAAGAGTCGGACATGACTGAGGGACTGAACTTTTAGATCTCTTCTTTTTATTAGCAGCAAGCCCCTTTCATTGGTTAAGAACATCCACTTCGGTATGGCACGCATCAACTTCCTAACTTTTATTCATTTGGAAGGTTGATTCTAACATGTCATCTGCACAAAACTTCAAACTGCTTCAAAAGAGCTAAGTGATCTTCCTTCTTTGTTGTTCAGTCACTAAGTTGTGTCCACTCTTTGTGACGTCATGGATGGAGGCACACCAGGCTTCCCTGTCCGTCACTATATCCTGGAGTTTGCTCAAGCTCACGTCGCCGAGTCTCCTTTCTTGCCTGTCCCCTTAAGAGTAGCAGCAGTGCTGCTGATGGAAATGTGCCCAGAGGAGTCAGACAAACTGGTTAAACTCTTAGCTCTGCCACGTGGATGTTGTGTGGCTTTGCAGATTGCTCCTGGGAACAAGTTTCCACTCCATTCCCACGCCACAGTCAGAGATGGTTCAGGGGGCAAGTAGGTCTTGGCCCTGGAGTCCTGGCAACCAGAGCCTATTGTTGGCTTTGCGCCACCTGGTGGTTAATAGAGGCAAAGCAGCCCCCTCCGGAGAAAATTTTGGAGCCCGATGCAGTTTTTTCAATGACTTACTCTTGAGTCTTACTCTCAGTGGGGGAAACTCACACTTAGAGGGGACGCAGGGATTGTCAGAGTTCTCACAGTAGTAGAGTCGGGTGGTTAAGAACAAGCATTCTGGCATCTCCGTGTCTGAATCTAGCTTTGGCAGACAGGAGCCAGTGTAATCTTGGGCAAGTTTTGTAACTTTCCAGTAATCAGGCTTCTTATCAGTGAAATGGGGGAAGCAATGCTCCCCACCTCACAGGTTTTAAGGTGCCATTAGCCAGTGCATGTGGAACTGCCTAGCACCGCCCCAGCCTCAGACAGAGAGAGGTCTTCAGAGCATGCTCTCTTACAGCGATTTGTCTGTGTTTATAACTTCCCCTATGATCAATAACACTCACTTGCCCTGAAAGAAGGTAGATGAAGAATCTCGAAGATCCCTGGAGAAAGCAGCCACAGATACTTGACTTTCAGACAGAACGTTTGACTTCGGTCACTGAGCAGAAGGAGAGAGGGATGACCTTCAGCTGCTTCCGACGCCGAATTCATCACCAAGGGTTAACTGTGGGTTGAGGAGTAAGGGAAAGGGGCCTGAGCACAGAGCCTGGGAGCAGGCGCGCCTCTCGCCTCCAACGGTAGAGGTAGGAACACAGAGAAAGTTCCATCCAGTTTGCTGTGTCTCGGTGGCCCAGAGCTGGGGCCACCACAGCTACCGTTCCTCCCCTCCTCGTTCCTGTGCTGGTGACATTCACAAAGCTTGCTCACTTAATGCTGCAGGGCCACCTTCTTGAAATAAGTATGACGTCTTCGTCCTTCCCATGGCTGGTCTGGCAGTTCTGGTGTAAACAGGGCAAGTGAGCCAGGTGGATGGAGGGGAGAGAGGAAACCCCCATCTCCTGCTCTTTCTCTCTGATCCACTGAGTGTCTCCTGCGGGTCTGATCCACGGCAGGGAGGCCCGGGGTGCAGCCTGGCTACATCAGCCTCCCAAGACAAGCAGCACAGAAACGGGCCTGAGGGAGCAAAAACACACACCGTCAGTGGCTTCTATTGCATAGGAAGCTTACTTTTTTCTGTTATGTATATACTCAGATGACACCACCCTAATGGCAGAAAGCGAAGAACTGAAGAGCCTCTTGATGAAAGTGAAAGAGGAGAGTGGAGAAGCTGGCTTAAAACTCAACATTCAAAAAACAAAGATCATGGCATCCGGTCCCATCACTTCATGGCAAATCGATGGGGATAAAAAATGGAAACAGTGAGAGACTTTATTTCCTCAGGCTCCAAAATTACTGTGGACAGACTGTAGCCATGAGATTAAAAGACGCTTGCTCCTTGGATGAGAAGCTCTGACAAACCTACGCAGCATGTTAAAGAGCAGAGGCATCACTTCGCAGACAGAGGTCGGTATAGTCAAAGCTGTGGGTGTTTTCAGTAGTCACGTACAGATGTGAGAGTTGAACCAGAAAAAGGCTGAGCACCGAAGGATTGATGCTATTGAATTGCGGTGCTCTTGAGAGTCCCTTAGACTGGAAAGAAATCAAACAAGCTAATCCTAAAGGAAATCAACCCTGAAAATTCATTGGAAGGACTGATGCTGAAGCTGAAGCTCCAATACTTTGGCCCTGATGCAAACATCCAGCTCATTAGAAAAGACCCTGATGCTGGGAAAGATTGAAGGCAGGAGAAGCAGGCAACAGAAGATGAGATGGTTGGATGGCATCACCAACTCAATGAACACGAGTTTGAGAAAACTCTGGGAGACAGTGATGGACAGGGAAGTGTGGTGTGCTGCAGTCCATGGGGTAGCAATGAGTCAGACATGACTGAGCAACTGAACAACAATATATTCAGCAGTGTATGCGTACTAAGTCGCTTCAGTCATGTCCAACTCTTTGCAGCCGTATGGACTGTAGCTCACCAGGCTCTTCTGTCCATGGGATTCTCCAGGCAAGAATATAGAGTGGGTTGCCACGCCCTCCTCCAGGGGATCTTCCTGACCCAGGGTTCAGGCATGTGTCTCTCACGTCTCCTGCATTGGCAGGTGGGTTCTTTACCATGAGCACCACCTGGGAAGCCCATATTCAGCAGTATGTCTTTCAGTTTGAAGAGGTTCTTTCTAACCTCGTCTGATTGGACTGTACGTCCACTGTATGTACTACCCCCAAAACAGGTTTTTTCCTCCCTCTTCTTTCCCAGTCTATTCCACTTTCTGCTCCAAATCTTGTTGTTGCTCACACTCATACTTGATGTGATCAGAGATAGAACTTAACTGGCAATGGATGGTGGAACAGACCAGTGCACTTTCCTAGAATGTTCTGCCCCTTTCCCTGCCTTCAGTGTGTTCTCAGGGGTCTGTTCACAGTGCTGGTGCCTGTGGAGAGTCAGGGAGGGCAAGGTGGGAATGGAGGGTGAAATGGGAGACTCTCTGAGGAGGAAAAGCAGAGGGCATTAGAGTGTTTTGGTTTGCAGTAGACACCAGCCCTGGTTTGTTCGCTCATGGATCCACTCACTTAATCAGTGATTATTTATCAGGTATACTATTTGTACCAGGCACTGTGCCAGGTGCAGTGAGTGACGCACAGTCTTGCCTACTGGGATCTCACAGTCTGTATCGGTAACTGGCTCCTATGAGACAGAAGCCCCCATTAATCACACAACAAGATAAACACCCTGAAAGAGACGCACCCAGGGCACGGAGGGCAGCCAGGGGAGGGTGCTTAGAAGTGAGGGATGCATCTTGTGGACTCCTCGAAACTGAGTGTGAGGCCAAGAGACTAGTAGATGCGGGGAGCAGAGGGAGGGAGGCAGAGCTGGCAGGAGGAGAGCTTGTTCAAAGGCATAACAAGCAGCAAGACTTGGAGTTGAGGGTAGCTTCTGAGAGACTGAGACCAAGAGCACGTGGGAAGCCCTAGAGGGGAGGCTCAGAGGGCAGGTCCAGAGCAGGAGGGCTCTGAGGAAGCATGGGCAACGGGAAGGCACCAGAGTTCCGGTGAGACGCTCACCCCGTGAACATCATGAAGAAACAGCTGTGGTATGGAGGCTGAAGGGTGCTGAGAAACGCAAGCAGACATTTCCCAAGGTAAACTCGCGCTGGAGGAGACTCTTGAGAGGCCCTTGGACTGCAAGGAGGTCCAACCAGTCCATCCTAAAGGAGATCAACGCTGAACACTCATTGGAGGGCCTGATGCTGAAGCTCACCACCTGATGAGAACTGCCCCCATGCTGGGAAAGACTGAAGGCCAAAGGGGAAGAGGGCAGCAAGGTTGAGATGGTTAGACAGCATCAGCAACTCAATGGACATGAACTTGAGCCAAACCAGGAGACAGTGGAGGATGGAAGAGCCTGGTGTGCTGCCATCTATGGGGCTGCAAAGAGTAAGACACGACTTAGCGACTCAGCAACAACAGCAAGGTAAACTGAGCAGCTGATGACAAAACCTGGCTGTCACCAGTGGCAGTGAGAGGTGAGGAAGGCAGGTGTCCTGGTGGCTAAGGGGAGGCAAAGGGAGATGGCTTCTGGGAACGTCCACCTTCACTTCTGCCCCAAGTAATCCTGGTGTTTCTGTTTACACAAAATCGCTGTGACTTTTGCTATATATTTCCGTTAAACTCAATGAGGAAAGGAAAGAAAGCGCTTTCTAGACAAGTGTCTATTCCTAACAGGATCTGTTCCAGCTGCACGGTGTCTGGGCGGGGACCTCATCTCACGCATAGTTTGTCTCCGTCCTAGTGCTGAGCACCCGGGCCGCCTCCCGTTACCTCACTCCCTGGGTTACCCACACACACCTCTATGAGAACTGCTCTAGACAGGCTATGGTTTTCCTGTGATCATGTACGGATGTGAGAGTTGGACTATAAAGAAAGCTGAGCACTGAAGAACTGATGCTTTTGAACTGTGGTGTTGAAGAATCTTGAGAGTCCCTTGGACTGCAGGGAGACCCAACCAGTCCATCCTAAAGGAGATCAGTCCTGGGTGTTCATTGGAAGGACTGATGCTGAAGCTGAAACTCCAATCCTTTGGCCACCTGAGTGAAGAGCTGACTCATTGGAAAAGACCTTGATGCTGGGAGGGATTGAGGGCAGGAGGAGAAGGGGACGACAGAGGATGAGATGGTTGGATCACCGACTCAATGGACATGGGTTTGGGTGGACTCCGGGAGTTGATGATGGATAGAGAGGCCTGGCGTGCTGCGGTTTATGGGGCCGCCGAGAGTCAGACACGACTGAGCAACTGAACTGACCTGACCTTCTCTGCACATTTACATTTCTCTTACTTTGTTTCCTCACTTTGCTTTCTTTCTCCTGGTTTACTCAAAGAAATTCCTAATGAACTTTAAAATTTCTCCTCTAAGCAATCTTCATGACATTCTTCTCTATTCTGAGAACTAGATGCAAGTTAAGTTTTGACTTGCAAATTCTAACTCAACAGCTGACTATGCGAGCTGAGGCTCCTAGGTTTCTACATTTGCTTTTCTCTCTGAAGGCCCCTAAAGGAGAATAACTTCATTCTTTAAAAATGCGAAGTTTCTCATTTTGAATGCCCCTGCATTGCTGTTGCCTTTTATGATGATTATCTTACATAAAATGTGTTGGAATTGCATTAAAATAGCCATCTACTGGCATAAACACACTTCAATAAATGCATACAGTATTTATATGCTAACTTACAGCTTTTCTTCAATGATTTTACATTTTTTATACATCCTGCTAAGAAATTTAGTATTGCATTAAGCTATTTCATTGTTAGGTTTTTGAAAGACATGTCTTGTCTGAATCCTCAGCTATATGCTTTAGTCTTACTATTTATAGCTGGAAAGAAAAGTGAAAGCGTTGGTCGTTCAGTCATGTCTGATTCTTTGCGACCCCATGGACTGTAGCCCCAAGCTTCTCTGTCTATGAAATTATCCAGGTAAGAATACTAGAGTGGGTTGCTATTTCCTGCCCCAGGGGATCTTCCCGACTCAGGGATAGAACCTGTGTCTCCTTACTGCCGGCAGATTCTTGAACCACCAGGGAATCCTATTTATAACTGGAACAGAAATGAAATCAGTGCTTCCAAAATAAACCTTCCAACTTCAGAGGTAGCTCGTCTGAACTGTCTCACAGCTTACAGTTGGGGGAAGGCCTCCCAAATGGGGCCAGTCCACCTAAGATGTCTCAGAACACTTGGAGAGGGCTCCCGAGACAGTGTGAGCAGTAACGCTTGTGCCAGACCAGTTCTTCTCTACCAGCGGGGCCCATGTCCCCTCTCCACACACAGGCGTGAACTTAGAGGCTGACACACAGCCAGTCACTGACAAACCTGATAAGCTTGCTGAGTCGGTTTGTGGAATATGTTTTCATTTTAGCTGTTCCACATCAGTCAACAGGAGAATTTTAAAGTCATCTGAGGAAAAGAGCCAGGATCCCCTTTGCCAACATCCTGCATTGGCGCCCCACTAAACAGCACCTGGGCAGAGGCATCCACAACATTTCGGAGCTGAAATCTGGGGACAGCTGGCCCCTCAGGGCTGCTCCAGCAAGTTTTCCTGGGACTTGGTGTTGCCAGGAAGACCTCAGAGGCCTGTGTCATCCCTCCGACATCAAGCAGAAATTTGTGTACAAGGCAGACAGTAGAGATGTCATGTCTGCTGTAAGGATTCCAGCACATGCAACACATGCCTTAGATGAGGCCCCCTTCCAATTACCACGTCAGCTGGGAATGCAGGATGCGGGGACACAAGATCAGCGGACACGTGGTTTCCAGCCACCTCGGAGCAGCCGCTGCATGCGCTCTGAATCCAGCCTTTCCCTCTGGAAAGTGAGCAGCACCACAAGGCAGTTCAAGTGAGCCACCCAGTGGGCGACAGAGAGACCACAGGCGTGGCTTCCAAGGCGTCTAAAAACAACTTTTGTATATTTCAGTTCTGTTTTAATTTGAGGCAGAACCTGAACATTCCCCCGACGTACATTGTCTGCTTTCTCTTAGTGGGAAAAGCAAAGCTGATTGACTTAGGTGCGTTTGGAGGCAAAGAATGTCTTGTCGAGAAAAGCCTCTGTGACAATTCAGATGCAAACAAAACTGATTACAATTGTGGAAAGAAGGGTCTATCAGTTGAGACTAAATCCTTAACAGCAGTTGTCTCAGGTAAGGAAGACTAAAGGTAGGCAGTCTATGCCTAGGAGAAGGCTTCAGGGATCCAGACTTCTTCATTGCTCCTCCGTCACCCTCGACAAGAAGCTTCTCCCTCATTGTTTGGCTGCACGGGCTCCAGCCATGTTACACAGCAAACTCCAGCACCCTTGTACTTGGGTATCCACAGAGATCCATCTGTGGATACTGAGGGGCAACTGTATAATTTTCCACACTAATCAGAATGGGTTGAGTTATGCCTGCTTTTCATTGTACCCTCACATGGTGGAAAGCAGAGAAGGAAGCCACAGCCCGGTGGGCATCAGCACAGGCCTGTGGGAGCGACTCTGTACCCGGGAGGCCCTCCCTGCCTCTCATAAGGGCACAGATCCCGTTTATGAGGGCTCCACCCTCCACCTCATCTGATCCTGATCTCCTCCCAAAGACTCCACCGCCTGACACCATCACACGAGGGGTATCCCTTCAACATGATTGCTGGGGGACCTGAACCTCCGTCCACCGCACACAAAGAACTTCAGAGTGCTCCTTTTCTGTTCTAGAACGGCCTCATGTGAAACGAGGTCTGGGCTGTAAGAGCTCACAGCTGCTTTTCGTCCAAGTTTTGTGTCTGTTCACTAAGGAGAATAAATATCATTAGCCTCGCTTTGCCTTTAGTTTCTACATTAACGACTTTTCTTCCACTGATATTTTAATTTTAAAAAAAGAAATAAGAGCACTTTTTCTCTTTAATGTCTTCTTGAAACAGCAGGAGCGTCTCAGAAATAAACTCCCAAGCAGAGAAGTATGAAGGAACCTATTGTTGGAGAGAGAGCCGGTGCCTCTAGCAGCCCCCCAGCCTGCTGTTTCTGCCCCCAGGGTCCTGCTCTGGGACCCAGGCCCACTCCCCTTGCTGTCAGGAGGCCTGGGATCTGGTGGGATTCCCCTCCTTGTCAGCTGTCAGAGCTGCAGACTTCATCCCTCTGGCTCCCCCCTCCCCAAATCACTTGCTGAGTAGCAGCCTTAAAGCTAAACTTTTGTCTTGTAGCTCCCACAAATCTGTATTTATTCCTTCAAGCTTATGTCTTATTATTGGCAAATCACCAAAGAAAAAAGAAAAAAAAAAATAGATGAGGGTCAGATATATGCCATTCTGGAGAAATTCCAGAAGCTACACCACCCTCACAAGGGACACTGATGCCTTGCCCTCTGCATTGCCCTTTCTGTCCCCCAGCCCCCACAGCCCCCACCTCCTCCAGGCACCAGGGTGGCTGATCTAAGATTGACTAGTAGTGGCTACCCAGGCACTGGACGCTGAAGTGAGGCATCGGTGCCAACCTATACTCATCACAGAATCCACGCTTCCAGGGAATGCTTCAACGTCAGTGAAATGTTTTCTCCGTAAAAAAGTCACCTCTGAGTGCTTTCTCACAGAACTGCAAAGGGTAGATACACTTTCCTGGGACTCAAATGTTGAAGACGAGCACAGGAACTCAGAAGAGAATGGTCCCATGAGGAGGGCTTGGGATTGCTAGCCTCAGGGGCGCGTGCCAACTCAACAGGCCAGAACAAGCCAGGGCACAGAGCGGGGAGTTCTGGCCTGCCCCCCCGTGAGCAGGGAGCTCTCAAGCCCCTGTGGCATCTCTGCCATTCAGGAACAGGGGACCCATCTTCTGGAGAAGGCACCCCTGCTTCAGAGCCGCAGCCTGCTGAGCAGAGCCAGGGTGCAGCTCAGGGCCCCTCATGACCCCCTGCCCAGGGCACCCCTGTCCTCTGCAGGTGGCACTGGAGACGGCAGTCAGAGGGCTGTGCAGCTCGCTGGGCTGGCCCTCTGCCCATACCGGTGGTCGCCATGCACGGACGTGGGAAAGCCCAGTGTGGCTAGATCGCCCCGGTTTTCAACAGAAGTTAGGGATCCAGATTTTAATGGGAGCGTTCCTGTTAATAAGCATAGGCAACTGTTTCAAATATTTTACACCACCGTGTCGACAGGACCCAGTATAACAGTTAATGGTCACTGAAGCAGCAGGTCGGGGAGGCGGTCCAGAGGGTCCTCACACTTGAGAAGACGGCTAAGGGGAAAGCAATGGGGTTTAGAGGGAAGGGCAGACCAAGAAAGGGAGAGGAGGAGGAACCGGCCTTCACCCGAGAGGGACTGAAGAAAGCAGTCAGAATGTGGGAGCTCCCTGATTATAGTGCCTTCCACGAAGAGGGGGCTGGAAATGGTGGGCCAGCATAGCGAGAGTGGAGGTCAGCAGCCATCTGGCCTGGCGAGCGCAGCAGAAGAACTAGAGCATACAGCACAGACCATCATCAGGCCCAACCCTCAAGTTACTCTACCAGTAACTCTGTTAGATGGGTGTTGTTCCAATCCCCATTTTACAGATGAGTAAACTGAGGCACAGAGAGGTTCAATCACTCGCTCAAGATCCCTCAGCCAGCAAATGGCACAGCTGGGATTTGAGCCCAGGCGGCCTGGTTCCTGAGTTCTCAGCACTGACTCTCGTCAGTAGGAGAAAAACATGCAGACAGGACTCTCAGCTTTTGAGTCACCCGTGAGAATCCTGGAGAAAGAGAGGGAGCCAGAAAACTGGAGACAGACAGAACGTGTCCTAACTTCTTAGTACAAAGTTTTAAACAAAATATTTTACTTATACAAAAATACAAATAACAATAAAGTAATTAATGTTATTAAATATAAGTAGCAGTAATATACCTGTGTGCCCATCAGCAAGCTTAAGAAACAAATGTTTACAGATGCCTTGTTGCACATGTCCCTCTGAACCTGCTCCCTGAGCCTCTGCACCCCGACGGGTGTTGTGTCTCTATGCTTTCACCAGCTCTGGGTGCACCATAAACAACTTACCCCATTGTTCCACAAGTTTTAGATCCTATATACAGCCTGCAGTGATATGTTTCTCTCACACTATGTTTTTCAGATCAGTCTACACAGATACGTGTCGTTCATGTTCATTCATATTTGGTACACTATTTTTTTTTTCCACAAATCTTAAAGGTACAGCTCAAGGTATTTTTTACAAAGTGATTGTATTGGGCTTCCAGGGGGTTCAGTGGTAAAGAATCTGCCTGCCAATCAACCCCTGGGTTGGGAAGATCCCCTGGAGAAGAAAATAGCAACGTACTCCAGTATCCTTGCCTGGGAAATCCCATGGACAGAGAAGCCTGGTGGGCATAGTCTATGGGGTCTCAAAAGACTCAGACACAACTTAGTGAGTAAACAGCAACAGCAAGCAACCATCACTTAGCTTGAGAAAGATATGTAGAACATTTCCAAGGCTTAGGTGCCTTCCTTGTACGCCCTCACGTGTTCGTTCATTTTCATTGCAGTGTAGAATTCCACTGGATCAATAATCCACGATTTTAAAGTCTAGTTTATTGATGAACATTTAAGTTGTTTGAACTTTTTCTCCTAGTAAACAATTTTGCTGTGAACATTTGGGTCCACGTCTCCTCGGGCGTGTGAGCAAGAACTGGCCTGGGGTCTACACCGAGGCTCCGTCTTGCTGGGTGGAAAGTGGGGGCATGGGGAGCCTGCACCCCTCCAGCTTTCCTAGATATGGCCAGCTGCTCTCCAGAGCCACCCAACCCCACCGCACCGCAGTGTGAGAAGTTCCCAGCCTCCGTGTCCTGACATAATGCCTGAGAAATGGCTTCTCACCATGATTTTAATTTGCTTCTCCGTGCTTGCAAGTGAGGTGGAGCATCTTTGGTATTTAGGTTTCGTCTCTTATCGATTGTTCCTCTGTGGCCTTGGCCAGTTTTTCTGTTAGGTTTTTATCTTTTACTGACTGGTTCTTTGGAGTTCTGTACATTATCTGGAAAGTACTCTCATGTTAGCGACACACCAGGGTACGCAGGTTTACTTCGACTTTGAAAAGCGGGAAGAGGATCCTTTTATGAGCTATGGATCACTGAGTATGATTTAAAACAGAAAGATTCCTAGCAACATCCTAGAACAGATCATTCAGTGGGTGATTTGTGAACATTTAGAAGTCGTGATTGCTGGGAGGGGCACAGATCACCAAAAACAAGTCACACCAGCCTGTCAGCCTTGTCCCGGCAGTTTCAGCTGTCAGTCACCACCATCGGGTGATACTTATAAATCAGGAGCCACAGAGTGCTTTCACTGAAGCCTGAGACCAGAATTACCACCTCCTCACTCTATAGACTGGAAGGGTGAGGCTCCACGTTCTTCAGCAGCATAGGGACTAAGAACCGTGACCTGCAGACCAGGGAAGTGCTGAGGTTTTTCTGCGGGGATTTCAGCAAGGTCTTTAACCTTGATGTCGTCCACTTGTAGAAAAATGAGGCCTGAGTCACTGATATCATATGGGTTCATTACTGTGTCCTGTGGGAATTTTCTGGAGCCCTGCACCTCTTTTCTGAACTCATTCACCAAGCCCATCAATATTATCTAAGGGGGCAGAGACAACATGCACCCGTATTTGTAAAGGGCTTGAAACGGAATTAAATAAAAATTCTTAACAGATGGGCCAGTTTGAGCCAAATGCAAATTAATGGCAACAGAAAGAGGTCTGTCCAGACCTTCCTCTCCTCCTTGACTTCAAAGATCCAACCAGGGAGGAGGCAAGAGGGATCCTCCCGAGGGGTCCAAGGGAGGTGGCAGCATCTTGTTGAGGCGGGTGAAGCAGAATGAGTTGGAGGCTAAGCCCAAACCCAAGAAGAGTTAACACTGGCTGAGTCCCAAGGGCAGAAGCTGTGCCAGAAAGGGCCTCTGAGGCCCAGGGCCAGGACGAGGGAGCTGGCGGAGGGGAGCCCAGGATGGTCGCTGCCCCAGCTTGGAAGCAGCCAGGACTACCATCAGGGGTATGAAGGGTGAGGGGCCTGCCTCCCTCAAAGCCACCAGCTGACGGAGGGCAAGTCTTAGAGGAAAAAGCATCGACTGCATAGGTGGTGGGGGTTACATCCAGATGGGAACAGGTCGTGTCCGAGAGGCCACTCACCTGGAGCACCGTAGAAAGGGCCCACAGATCCACAACACCGTGGCCAGCCCAACTCCCGGCCCGCTGATTTCATGCTGGAGTGCTGGCTCAAGTTCCAGGAGCCCCTGATGCTCGAGGAAGGGAGCG